>BPLQ01012318.1:565000-717450 GCA_021605075.1 Caerostris darwini
ACTATTTAATTAATATTCGCATCAATTGGATTACATGGTAGTAGGGATTTCAATATCGGACCAAAAGTTCAATACCGGTATTCGGTATTTTTTAGATCTCAATACCGGGATACCGGTTTTAAAGGTTCGTTCCCACCGAGGCGAGAGACGTGAAGATGCAAGAGGCAAGCGACCAAATTTTTTTGACCCCTTCACAGCGAAACGTCAGAAATAGCATTACGCATAGTGAAAAACCGCTTGGAGTTGAAAGTTGGTCTACTCCACGCGGCGAACTGCAAACCGGTTTCAGGCGACCGCGGTGAGGTCAAATTTTGGTCGCTTGCATCTTGTCGCCTTGGTGAGCACGAGCCTTAATACCGGTAATAGAAATTTTAGTAAATAAACCTTAATTAGGTAATAGGTTTTTTTTTTGTTTTATTTGCCAGTTTTATTAGAGAATATAAATATTACAAAAAAATTTGTAACTTATAAATTATAACAGTATATAAAGAATCACAAAAAAAGTAAAACAACATCTTATTTATTTAAATCACAAAAAAAGTGTACATATCACTATTCAGTATGTGATACTATTACAAATTTTTGAATCTAATGCTGTCATTTTACTTATAATTTCATCCAAATTATCTTTTTTTTTTTTTTTTCAAAATAATATAAAATCCCTGATGGCTTGGGCTTAGAAACGGGGCTTAAGTTTGTATCTTCATCGCAATTAGATTCTTTCCTCTTTAACAAATTTGTATCATGTTTCGTTTTTAAATGTGTATGGAAGTCCGCTTCTACTTCCTCCATTCACTTTAATAACACTTGAACATTTTTTCTTGAACATTCTTGAACAAGTCTTGAACACATTGTGCCTCCATATTCTTTTCATCATATAAACCAAACCTAAGTATTATCAAAATACCAAACCAAACCGAAGTATTATCAACTGATTGTTTAATGTTCTTTAAAGTTATTCTTATTCACTATTATGGGGTATTATTTATGAGTATATGTATAATAAATCTGAAAATTTTGAAATATTCTGAAATAAATCTAAATTATTTTGAACTCTAAAGTATGATATGCAAATACAATGTGACTAACAAACTCACCAATTTAAAAAATATCGAAATATTACACACTTTCTTCACAACTACAACCTTGTTTTCACAGATAAGAATTTCTAGTTTTTAGATCAGAATTCTGAATAAGAATTCACAGATCAGAATAAGAATTTCACAGAAAAGAATTCTAAATTTCTAGTAAATACCGAAAAACTGGTATTTAAACTTGCGAATACCGGTATTGCAAAATTGTACAAATGGCTAAAAATACCGGTATTTGGTATCCCGGTATACCGGCATTGCAATCCCTACATGGTAGTTATGTCAGATGGAAAATTTTCTTAAGTCGAAAAATAGAAATCTTGGGTTTTCTTTCGTTAAATCAATGATAAATATGTCCGAAACACACTGAAATCCAGTCTTATTTTCAGATGAAAGTAAATTTAACATTTTCGGTTCCAGTGCACAGATACTTTTATGTAGAAGAAATTGAGGAACATTATCCCAAGAACTTAATTGGAACAATAAAGTACGTCAAAGGATCGTCCTTGTGTGGAGGTGCATGTCAGCATCAGAGTTAAGTAATTTGGTATATAATGATGGCATAATGAATCAACCCTTTATTTAAATATTTCTAAAAAAGATTTAAAATTATCAGCCTAAAATTTGGGTATTGGAAACAATTTCATTTTTTTTATCAAGATGGCGTTCTCGATATATTTGGTTCGATTTCTCTCTCTACAGTCATTTTAAGGTCTAAACAGACTGGGACCTACAGTTTGAAGTCGATTCTGAACCACTAGGAAATATCCATGCCACAGACAGGATTCGAGCCTGAAGCTTGTGGTACCAAAGGCCAGAGCATTAGTTATCAGCCATCAGGCTGCCCGATAGCGATAGACTCTCAACATTTGCTTTTGATAGCTATTTAATTCTCCCAAATTCTGAAAACACAGCCTCAGTCGTTGGATTTAAATCCAATAGAACATGTTTAGAGAAATCTGGAGGTTAGAGTATGTAGACATGACTTTAAAACTAAGATTAAACTAAAAGCAATAATAATAAAAGAATAGAGTAACATAGATACAAAAATTACAAAAAAAACTTGTGAGTTCTATGTTTCTGATGCTACAGGATATTCTAAGTACTAATTGATCGAAATACTATATTCTTTACTAATATGTCGAGATTTACTAATAAATGAGAAATGTATTTAACTTGAGAAATTAAAGAAAGTGTGAAGAGAAGAGCTTGATACTTGAGAAGTGTACGAAACTTTTGTGAGATAATTTTTTCTTATTTTTTGATTATTGATTTTTCAAAAAAAATTTATTATGCTCTTAAAATATTTACCCTAATTTTTTTAGGTTTAAAATAGGTGTTTTTAGGATTAAAAATTAATGATATTATAAAAAAACTGGAATATTAATATCAATGAATAAAGCAGATATATTACTGAAATTCTTAAGTATGCAAAGAATTTTGTGAATCACAGTTTTTATTTTAGTATAAATATTACATATGAAACCTTTAATCGAGTCACTCGGGGTTTTTTTATGTAAATCTATTTTTTGTTAATCAATCCCACAAAAATCATTATTACTTTTAATGAATTAAAATATTAGATAATTTTACGGTAAAATCTCAGTTAAAAGGACAAAAAAGGGTTTTTTGTCGCCAACTTAGCGCCAAAATACGGCTGGCGTTTTTAATTGAGGTGCAACCCTACCACCAGCCAAGCTCGTTTTCGCTAAATAGAATTCAAAGAAAAACCGGATTACATATTTTAAAGGATTACACATTGTTAAAATGGAGCATTTAGATGCATAAAAAAGTGATGAATAAAAAAATTTTAATGTTCTTTTCCCAGATCTGAAAGCGTGATGAAGAACTATAGCGGTTGGCGTCCCATCATCTATATTAATATTTATTAATATCGCACATATTATTGATTAAGAAATTTGGATATCTAAAAATTAATGATATTTGTACATTTATTTAGTAAATATTAATAATATTAGTGAAAGCAGAAGATTATTTTCCAGTAGGCAGATGGTCTTGGCCCACATTTGGGCTGTTGCGCCAATGAAGAAGAAAGCAAATTATTCAACTAAGAATTCCAACGAGAAAATGTATTATCAAAAATATTTTTATATACTATAAATAATATTTTTTTATTAAAAAAACTAGTTAATAAAAGTTTTTGTGATTTTTAGCTAAGTACCACATAAAAAATAATAGTAGAAAAATGTGTCTCTAAGTGTTATAATTTTTTAAATTAGAAATATAACACTTCAAAGAAAAACGGATTACATATTTTAAAGGATTACACATTGTTAAAATGGACGCATAATTTTCCTACACATAAATCCCTTTTTTTTATTTACAAAAAAACATTCAAAGAAAATAAATGATAATATAATGCCTCATAAAAGTTTTCGTGTACACGTACCAATTTTAAAAATTGTTAGGCAAAAAACTCATAAAACTAAGTAATGAATGAATTAAACAATTTAGCATGATTATGTTACATTTACATTTTCTTTTAATTATATGGAATAAATTTGTTTTAAAAGCAATAACACATCACGAATAAATAAATTACTCACAGAAGTTTTTGAATTGCCTATTAAATAATTTTTAATATTTGGTTCAATATCAACGAGTTTTAAAAAACCCTTTTTTAATTATTTTTATATATATTGGAACGAATTTCTTTGAATACTACAAGAATGGCCAAATTTAATAGCCACATTAATATAGCAATGCTGAATAGATCTAGAAAATCATGAAGAATGAATAGCTCAAGAATCTCTAAAAGAATATTCAAAAGTAAGATAATTGTAGACGTAAATGTAGAATGAAGTATTCCACATTCTACAAGAAACGTTATCACGTTCAATACCCAAAAAAATTCTAGGCATAAATAAAGAAAAACGTATTCCAAATACAATAAGAAGCACTATACAGCTCAATAGACATCGAAAAATGCCAAAAGTAATAAATATGAAACTTCCAAAAGAAGGAATTGATCAACGCACTACCAGTACTTATAGCCATTGAGAATACAAATGTTTAAAATTCCAACCCAAAATATAAAAAAGTGAATCAAAACCATACTACAAAACACTTCAAACAAAAGTCAAATTCTCCATAAAATTCCTTAAGAGTAACGTTATTCATGAATCATTTCAAGAGTTAAGGGGCCCAAAGTACCATTTTCCGCCAAAATTCTCAATGTGGATTCTATTTGCTTGGCCTACATTTTCGGATAAGGGTGCACAGAAGATCTACCTCCTTGTGGTGCACCTGGTAACACTTTTTAAGTGGCTAAAAGATCTGCAATTTGGCATTATTGTTAGATTAATGAACTCTGTTTCAGCATGTTTTGTTGTTGTTGTGGTTTTTCTTTGTTGTTGTTGTTGTTCTTTTTTTGCTGTAACTGTTCATAATCTGCCATTGGAAATAATAAAAAAATAAAAAATAATTTCGGATAATGTCACGCACCCCTAACCAGGACAACATCACGCACCCCTTCCCACATGATAATAATATTATATACTATAATTAATTAGTAATTATAATATATTAATAATATTAATTAAGATTAATATTATTATCAATTATCATGATATATTAAGATTAATAATAAATATTATTTAATTATTAAAATTATTTATTGAATTAATAAGAATTAATTTATTTCGTCTCTAAAATTCACTGCTTCAGAACTTTTTTGGTAAACAGTAGTAACGATAAAAAGGAGAAGCTGAAAATTGATTTGTGAAATTTCTCTGAATTTAAGATTACTACTAATTATTATTTAATTATTAAAATTATTTATTGAATTCATGAGAATTAATTTATTGCGTCTCTAAAATTCCCTCCTTCAGAACTTTTTTGGTAAACAGTAAAGTAACAATAAAAAGGAGACACTGAAAATTGATTTGTGAAATTTCTCTGTAATTGCACTGACGTATTATTATCTTTTTAATACACATTTCTTTCTTTCTCCACAGTTCAGTTACAAATTGTATTAAGCGACACGCATATTTCACACTGAGACTTAAAAAACATTGAAAAAAGATTTCTTTTTTTATAATTATTTTTCTTCTACTATTCACCAAATGTCTTTCATCTTTTTTTCATTCAGTACCTTTAAAGAAAACAGAACCTTTAGAAAGAAAAAAAAACCTCTACTTTTATAAAAAGAGTATGCGATATTTTTTCAAACGATTAAGTCAATTACTATTTTTTTTTTATTCGGAAGAGAATTTAGAAAAAAAAAATCAGTAATTTTTCTTACAATTTTCTTTGGAATCCTTTTTTTCATTTAAATTCCAAAAGAAAAACTTGAATGAGAGATCTATCAATTACAACTTCTATTGAAATACTGAAATTTAGACTTTATTTTATCTTATAAATGCAAATATTCGCAGAGCCAAACATTCCGATAGAAAGCCTGTTCATTATAAAAGCCTTTTTTTCAAAAGAATGTCATTTTGGTTTACTTTAGAAAACTTCTCTATTATAAATCAAAACTAAAACATAAAGGGTACAAAAAAAATTAATTACATATTAAGCTGACGGTTGTGTATTTTGAATGTTTATTACATTCTAGGATCCATAAATTAAATTTAAAAAAAAATTAAGAGGGGGATTTTATTATACAAAAAATAAATTATTGATTGTTAGAAATATATTTTAAAAAATAAATTCGAAAATTAAACAATTATTTTTTGTCAGTACTTCTTCATTGGAGCAACAGCCTCATGGTGGGCCAAGGCCGACTGTATACTGGCAGATTTCGAGACAAGAGATGCTTTCTTTTTACGTGATAGTGTTGTCAGCCCTAAGCCCAAATCTCAAAGGAGACTAGGACCTACTGTTTAAAGTGGATTCCGAACCACTACAAACACCCATGGTACCGCCGGGACTCGAACCCTGGGCCACTAAGCGCCAGGACACTAGTCACTCGACCATCACGCGTCTTTTTTGTTAATACTGGCTTCATCTTAAAAATTAGTTAATGGTACTAACAATTTACTATATTTTTATAACTGTAAGATACATAAAATAATTATTTAAAAAAAAACAATTTTTCGTTTACTAACTTTTCCAAAATGAACGGAATAGGACATGAAAATCAAAAATATATATAAATATAATATAAGTAAATATATTTTTTGGTTGTAGCTAAAACATAGAGATATTAGATGTTGTTATGCTAACACATCAACTAGATGTTGTTATGCCAACACATCAGTGCTTCTATTACAACTTTTAGACTACGTCTAGACAACTTCTGGCGCTTCTATTACAACTATTAGACCTATCAATTACAACTTCTATTGAAATACTGAAATTTAGACTTTATTTTATCTCATAAATGCAAATATTCGCAGAGCCAAACGACAAATAGACGGGCACCGGTATTTACAAAGAAGAAAACTTCTAAAATTATAAACCAAACGTAAAAAATAAAGGTAAATTGAGGCACAAAAAATTAATTACATATTAAATCTACGTAGTTAAAGCTTGCGTATTTTGAATACTCATTACTATTACGATTATTCTAGGATCCATAAATTAAATTTTTTTTAAAAATCAGAGGAAGATTTTAATATAAAAAAACAAATTACTTATTGTTAGAAATATATTTAATAAATTTTATTTTAAAATTAAGCAATTATATTTTTTGTTAGTACTTCGTTATTGGCGCAACAGCCTCATGATAGGCCTAGACAGTCTGCCTACTGCAGATTTCAAGACAGGCGATGTTTTATTTTTACGATTTTTACGTCAGCCCCACGCCCAACTCTCTGCAATCAAGGGAAAATGAGACCTACTGTTTGGACCATAAAATCCTTTTTTTCTCTATTGACTTTTCAATACAATGAAAATATTAAGCTAATTACAAATCTTCTTCATTAGTTCGACAGCCGCATTGTCTACCAACGCCATCTGCCTACTGGCGCGGTAGTTTTATGGGGTAGGGTTGTCAACCCTACGTCCAATGCTCTACAGTCACAGATCCATAGATCCAATTCAACCTTTACTGGGACCTATGGCATAATATGGATTCCTAGCCACTACAAACTTCCATTGCACCGCCTGGTTCCGAACCCGAAACTTGTGGTACCGAGCGCCAGAGTTCTGGCCACTCGCCCATCAGGTCCTGATTACAAATCTAATAAAACCAAATTAAATTTGAAAAAAAGTTTTAATATGTACGTCAACATATTAAAATCTACCAATCCAACCAAGATTTTAATTTGTGGTGTCAAATTAATATTGCTGTAGATTTGTATAAAAATTGTCGAATTTAATTCTGTTTCATTAAAAATATAACGAACGTTACGAATTCAACTTTTTTTCCATCAACTATATATATGAAAAACATATTCCATTTAAAAACAGTTTGAACTATAAATTATTGTACTCTATTTTGAACCATAAAAAGTAGAAACAGATAAAATCGAACAAAATCATTCCACAACAAAAATTAATAATAATAATAATAACAAGATCGAGAGGAGAACAATGCTTTTAACAAAGACCCATTAATGCTCCATAAAATTGTTTTTCAAAAAAAAAAAACACCCACAAATTAAATAAACACACAATGCACATTTTTATCTGCTACTCTCTTTATTCGGCAAGTCATGCATTTTCATCTCGGGCCGATGAAAACAAAACTTTTATTTGAACAATGCAAGTGCATCGTAATTGAATTAAATGCTTCGTTACGAACAGCCGGTGGGCCGCACTGAAATTGTGAGTGATGGCAAAAAAGGCTTCGGAACTTATCAGGCATTCAGCGTGGGTAACCCTTTTCTTTTCATCATGTCGGGCCGAGGGCTTAACAAGATCGAGCACATCCGTCACATGACAAAGGTGGCTGAAGGAATTGGACACCTGCTTTATTGCAGTCATATGAATATGAAAGACCGGCAGAGTAACTGCTGCGGGTTGCCGATGCATCATTCATGGAGTTGGATATCTTTAGCATGGGGGCATTTTTTACGACATTTAGTATCGTCCATTCGTTTAGTTTTCTCTTATCAAAGAATTAAATAACGATTGTTTAAATTAACTCGTGTTGTTGTGGTTCTTTTCTTTAAAAAAAGCCTTCCTTTAATTTAAAAATGAATCAATATATCAACCCATGTATTGTCGAACAATAAACACTACTTTCACAACAAAAAAGACAGTTATGGTGTCATCTTTTGAAAAGAACGACTCGTTTTTTTATCCATTCGCGAATCAAACCAATTTTTGGCTTCTTCCGAAGTATTGTTTGGTTTGGTTTGTCGCACCGGTTATCATTCATATAACATAAATATGGAAGACCAGTAAAGTAACTACTACGAGTTGTCAATGCATCATTCATGGAGTTGGATCTTTAGCATGCAGGCATTTTGTATCGGCCATTCATTTATTTTTTTTTCTTATCAAAGAATTAAATAACTGTTTTTTAACTTTACTCGTGCGGTTTTTTCTAAGGGCTTCTTTTATTTAAAAATCAATCAATATATCAACCCATGCATTGCCCAACATTAAATGCTACTTTCCTCAACGTAAAAGATTAATCATGTTGTTATCTATTCGAAACAACTACTCATTTTTTGATGCATTCACAAATCAAACCAATTTTGGATTTCATCCGAAGTATTGGTTTGGTTTGGTTTGTTTCATTTGTAAATATGGAAGACCAGTAAAGTAACTCCTACAGGTTGCCAATGCATCCTTCATAGAGTTGGGATCTTTGGCATGAAGGCATTTTTTACGACATTTAATACCATTTATTCGTTTGTTTTTTTCTTATCAAAGAATTAAATAACGATTGCTTAACGTAAGTTGTGGTGTTTTTTTTTCTTCAGAAATGTTTTTCTTTCATTTAAAAAACAATCAATATATCAAACCATGTATTATGTAATATTAAACACTACTTTTCTCAACATAAAAGACCAGTTATGTTGTCATCTATTCTAAAGTTTGATCCAATGACGAATTAAACCAATTTTTGGCTTCTTGGGAAGTATTGGTTTGGTTTGGTTTATCGCCCGGGTTATCATTCATATAAATATGGAAGATAAGTAACTGCTACGGGTTGCCAATGCATCGTTCATGGAGTTGGGGTCATTAGCATGGAGGCATTTTTTACGACATTTCGTTTAGATCCATTCCTTTAATTTTTTTCGGTTCAAAGAATTAAATAACTATTATTTAACTTAACTCGTGTGTTATTTCTTTAAAAAAAGGCTTCTTTTATTTAAAAATCAATCAATATATCAATTATTATTTAAAACATAATCTCTTCGATAATCAGAAAGAACTTTCATTTTGAAAAAATTGATCTAAAATAAATACTTCATTTGCCACGTGATTTTAATTATGCATGCTATGAAATTTGCGTGAAACACGTGTTGCTAAGACTAATGATTTTCCAATATCAGGTCACGTTCAATTTCATTTTGAATTGTCTGGATACCAGAATGCAAGCAGATTATTGTTTAAATTCTCCTAAAATGTTGTTGAAGGATCAATTATGTTTATGAAAGCTCATTTAACCATCACTTAGCATTATGCATCCAACTTCCGCTGATGAAATAAGTGGTAAAATATGTTACCCCATGATAAATTGAAACTCGTAAGTCATATTTCTGATTTCATATTTTTATTCTTCATATTTGAAAAATGAATGCTATGATCTATGAATCGTATACTTTATTTATTATATTTCTGAGGATTCATGAATTCAAGAACCAAATAATATTTACTGAGTAAAAGAAACCTGCAAACCTATTTTAAAAGAATCGTAATGATTACTGATGGAAAATTCGGATTTTGTTATACTTTACAAAAGCGAGCGGGTATGTCAAGGATAAATTAATTGAATATATGAATCAATAAAAAAAGAAACATTGTTTTATCTTTAACTTTGAATTTTAAAAATCCGTTTTACGTATGTTTTTACGTCTGTTTTATATGAGTCCGTGTACATTTATTCCAGAATAAGAATAGATGTATTAATTATACATTTTTAAAAAAATATTTCTGATGACTTACAGAATTAACATATTTTCATAAAGTTTCGTAATTATTTATATTATAGGCTTATAATTCCGTTCGTTAGTTGAAATTTTGTTAAAATCGCAAAATATGGGCCGTTGGGATTTAGCGTCAAAAAATCTTGTCGCCAAAGTGCTCCAAGTAAAGTGGTTACTATAGTAAGTGTAGTGAATTGCAGGCAGAGTAAGAAATCCGAGATATCACATTTGGCCACTTATCGCCCATTTGGCGCCACAAAATGGCGCCAAATCCCAATTTTGCGATTTGACCAACATTGTTTCTACATGAAAAACTTTACCTGATTTGTATTACATTTGTGATTCACCCAACAAGCTTAATGGCAGTGGTTTGAATCCACTGGCACCGTGCATTGTAATGGCTGCAAAAGCAAGGAGTCGCATCGACTATATTGACAGTAAGCAGAAACATTTTGCATGGATCAAGCCTGTGGGAGGGCTTCAGATTTTCTCGCGTATATCATTCAAAATGTTGGCCAACTACTTCCAAAATTTCTCCCGTGAGTAATCACTTTTCTTTCTTCTACTGTTCGAAACAAATATAAATAGACCCAAATGTTAATGTGCTAAATGTTAATGAAATTTCAAATATATTTTTTAAATATTATAAATTTTGCCTACTATGCATTTTATATTAAAATTTGAATGGAAAATAAAACATGGTCATTAAATGGCAGAATAGGGATCATTGGAATTTGGTTTCAAAAATTCCTTTCGCCTAAGTGCGTCAAGGAAAGGTTTGTGATTGTAAGTGAAGTTAACTGCAAGCAGTACAAAAAATTACCACATTTACCAACTTATTGCTCAGTTGGCGCCACAAAAGATTGCCAAGTTCCAACGGCCCCTATTTCGAGATTTGGCTTAATGTTCCATTTAAAAATACTATTAATATAGTTTATTTTGAATAACAAACAATTATTAAGCATAAAGGCTTAATTAACTATTAAGCATTTATAACGTATTTAAAGTGGTGGATACATGTAATTTTATGCTTTTTTTATTATTATTTATTATATTAATTTAAATAAGGAATTCTAGTTCGTTTGAGGACTTTTCATAAAATGAAAAATAATTTTTAAAATAGAATTGAAAATAATTTTAGAATATAACTTATTTTTAGAAATATAAAAGCTATAAAGAATCAATGTCTACTATTTGTTTCACAAAACTAAAGCTTGATATTATATTACCCCAAAATTTTTGTTTAAAGACATACTTTTATTCAGTTAACAATAGGAAAACTCTGTGACGACGTATAACTGATATTATGATTAGGATAATAATCATAATATCTATATAATAATAATGATAATTATAACAATAATCAAATAATCATAATAGTATAAATTTTATATGAATTATTTTAATTTTATTCAAAATAGAAATAGTCAGAATTTATAAAAAAGAAACATATTATTCTTAATCTACAAATTTCTACGTTTGAGTATTAATTTATTCTATGGCTTAGAATTATAATTTATTTCTATGGTTTTGAATTCTATAGTTACTCAAACAATTCAGATTTATTTTCGAAAATAAATATATCTATTGTCTACATATATATACTTTTTTTTGTCTAATGCATACAAAATGTTGGCATCATATAATTGTTTACATCAACTTCTTGCAGAAATTATTAAATAACTAAAAGCAGTGTCATTTTCCTCAGAAACAACTTTCTGCGTGATGATTAATAAAGTACTAAACCCAAAAATTGATATTAATATACCAGAAATATGATATACTTACATTTTTTTGCCCAATTATATTTTACTACGAAGCATACGTTGGTAATGACCAAGAAATAAAAGAAAACATGTTCGAAGGAAAGATGGAATAATCCAAGCGACTAAAAAAACGATTTGTTCAGATCCAATAGTGTTCTAAATCAGGAATAAAATGCACTAATTTGATCATCCACTTGAGAATAAAGCTATAAAAAGTAAATTATTTCCTTATTCTGTGAAATATAAATACGTAAGTTCGATCAATATTCTTTTTGGCTCGTTATAATTGGGAATGGCGTGTTATTCTATGAAACTGATCAATACAAAATGCAAACGATATTTTTAAAATAAGTTCAATTAAAATGAAAGGCAACGGAAAAAAACGTAAATATTTCATATCTTAAGTATATTTTACATGCCTGTACTTTTCTGCTTTATTTCAGAATTTTTATAAAAATTCTTATTTGTTGGAGGATGTTTTCTTTAAAATTTTAATTTCTATTGTAGTAGTATTCTATTGTAGTGTATTATTTTAATTTCTGTTTCTATAAAAAGTTCATTGTAGATTCTATTTATTCTGTTCTAAATTTCTATTGTAGATTCTTATATAAAAGCAATAATGCTAAACATAAATTTTCTCTTGTAATCAATAATTGACGTAAAATTTAAATTGTCATAAATTTTGATAATCTTAAAATGCTTTTGTTAATCTTTCAAAATGAAGAATAAATTTATGTTTTATTTCACTTGAATTTTAAAATATATATGGAGCATAGAAAAAAATATCTAGTGCATTAAAAAACGCTTGGATGCAAATGAAAAAAATTAAGAAAAATTCTTATTCATACACTGATTTCTAAAAATTAAAAAAAAAATCAGAAAAATTCTGATTGCACGGCAAAAAATTAGTAAACCATAATAAAATATGCAATATATGTAAAGTAAATGATATGTAAAGTAAAGTATCTGCTTTCGTTTTACGTCATAAAAATAAAAGGCTTTATAAGCAGTTTTTTCAAATAGAAATTTTGTAGTGAAATTTCGAAATAGCAAGGTTTTAGATATGAAAACTTGACTTCATTCAATTCCTTCTATTAGCTCACACTCTCCCTATATATATCTTGTTCAAATTTTTAATTGTTAATAAAATACTTTTTATTCCTCCGCTGAAGTTCAAATACATTTTTTTGAACTTGTAGTGGATGACATTTGCAAGATGCTCAGATGCTCAGTTTGGTGTGTACCCCTCCCAACACGACACCTAAATGAAGCCTTTAATTGGATACTCACACATGTCAATTGGAATACAATACAATATAGGTCTGTATTCACTTTTAATGAATCTAGATTTTGTTTACTAAGTGATGGAAGCAGATGTCGATCTTCATGGAACCAGAAACCCACAATTATCTCAGTCATGTCTATGAAAGACATAGAAACATCTATGGAAGATCCAGTTTATATATGTAGACAGATAACTTTTAGGATGGCCACACGGATCTGTATATCATCTAAAGAAGCGTAGTTATTGTTGGTTACTCCTTCATCTTACAAAACGATAATACTAGATCACATACAGCTCTGTTGATGGAGAATTGCCTTATCAGGAGACTATTATGTGTAAGGGTTAGCCAGTATATTCTTCTGACTTGAAGCCCATTAAGCATGTTTGAGATGCTCTAGCTGCACTTAACTAGCTTTCTACAACAAAGTTTTCAAACCGCGTTGATAGAGCTCTGTTGTCAATTAAATCAAATCCCAGTAACGACCATGCACAGTAGAGGAAGCAAGTGCAGGGCAGACAGGAAGGTGAGGTGAATCCATGTCCTCTCCAAGACAGCAGAGCATGCATTTTCATGCGAAAAAGATGATTAGCCATACAACCATGGCCAGTCAGGAGCCTGAAAAGGGCAACAGCTTTAAACCTGGGCTGATTAGGGATGTTTAGAATAAAGTTAAACCAGGTTTTAGATGAGTTGCCTTCAAGTAAATTATCAGATAGAATGTTCCGAAATATACTCGTATATATATAACTTCCACCTTGTATATATCGAAATATAAAATAAGGCTATTCTTTCTTATGCGTAATTTATGAAGCACTATTTCACATATGTTTTTATCAAATTCATTAAATTCCTACGAATAGAAGTTTCACAATAAGTTTTTTCAAAATTTCCCTTAATTTTTTGGAAACTGGTGTATATTGTGAAAGTTCCAGACAGGCGGTTTTAAAATCTTTTATTTGTTTTAATCTATATAATTAATGCAGGATGTATATTCAGTAAATTAGTTAGTTTTGAATATGTGTTTTCAGTCCATGAAATTAAAGCTATATTCTTTTGTTTCCGTCATTCTTTTAATATTCGCCTACAAAAACAGTTTTACTCGATATTAAAAAAAAATAAAAGTTTTAGTTCACTAGTTGATTGAAATGATTAACAAACAAATATTATTCATTATAATGTCTAGAAGTTTTTGGCCAACAATAAAAGAAAAAATTTTATGTAATGGAATTCGGAATAAATTAAAGGTAAATAATGTTATAATAAAGGCAAATAATGTTATTTAAATGCAAACATAAAATTAATTTTAATTATTTTCTTCTTAATTAACATTTAACCCAATTCTCGAAATATATTTTTTATGCGTAAATAGTTTTAATAAGTAGATGCAATATAAAATAGATAGGAAATTTGAAGTAAATTTGATGTTTGAGTGATAATTATCAGTGAAGATGGTCGTGCAAATCAGTCATTCCTCTCTGTATCTGTCATCACATTTTTTCAAGTGTCCTTCATTAATATTCGATACTTATACTACATCTACACGCCACGAATCACTTTGCCTAGAGTTGAGTTGTCCCTTTGCAACTTTTGAAATATGGGTAAAGTGGAGGGCATTGCAGTTATGGAAAAACACCTGGAAAGGAAAATATCAGTGGGAACGCATTTCCCTTCCCCTTTCCTCCACCCCAAAATCACCGGAAGGACTTTCCGGTTTAAAGATTTATGGTGTGCGTCCAATCCATACTCATATTCAAAAAAGATGTCCAGATTCATTGAATTCTTTTTACAAATATTCAATAACTCAATGAATTACTTTTTTCCAATTTATAACCGGTCTAAGCTTACGTACCAATCGGATTACTCACAATCAACTTATAGGATGTTCTTATTTGCTAGTGTCATGAATTGCAGTTACTGATTTCAAAAACAAGACGAATCGACGCAATTATAAGAATAGTTGCAAAATATCATGCGTCAACTATCAATATTTTTTTTTTCTAAACAAGAGTTTTCTGCATCGAAGTACCCTAAAAGGCCAAAATTACCAAAAAAGTACTTTCCGTTGGATCTGGATCCCCCATCATTGGATTTTTCATGGTCTATAATCCAGCTAAACGCGAGTCAAAAAATTCAATCAGTAATACAATTAAATGGGACCTGCTGGCAGAGTGACTAGCACTAGCACTAGTGGTTCGGAATCCTCTTTAAACCGTAGGTCACGGTCTTATATGACTGTAGAACTTTGGGCGTTTAGCTGGAAATAACTGTAATCTAACCTGTAAAAAGTAGCCATCTCCTTTCTCGAAATTTACCAGTAGGCTGATGGCCTTGGCTCACGATGGGGCTGTTGCAAATAACAAGAAGAAATACCTATTAGGCCTGATGGCCGAGTGACAAGGACTCCTGTGCCATAGGTTTCAGGTTCGTGTCCCATGGATATTTGTTGTGGTTTGGAATCCACTTTTAGCAGTAGATCCGGACTAATATGACTGTAAAAAATAGGGCTGATAACCCTACCCCTTAAAAAATAAAGCATCTCTTGTCTCGAAATCGGCCAAGCAGGCAGACGGCCTTGACCGGCCATGGGGCTACTGCGCCAATGACGAAGAATCAAGCAATTATTAACTCAATGACTTAATTAACTTATGAAGCTCAATCAATTATTAACTCAATGACTTAATTAACTTATGGATTTCAATCAATTATTAACTTCCGAATTTCTTTAACAATCTTTCTTACAATTTTCAAATATTCAATTAGATAATTAGTAATTATATCGATTTTAAAAAATAAAATAGTAAAATGAACTATAAAAAAAGCAGATATATCGCAGATATTAAAAAAAGCAGATATATTGCAGATATTAAAAAAGAAAATATATTTTGTTTTGGCAAATATGTGTTCAAATTCACCTCTAATCAATAGAGTTCAACATCATTACGATCATTAGTGCAATCACATTTATAATTTTTTTAACCCTAAATGCAAAAACATCACTTCATTTAAACCATCAACTTAAGAAAGACTGCAAAACTACAACTATTTTAAAATTATTATAGCTGGAATATTTCAGCATAGCAGTTATTTTTCCGCATTTAACTAAGCCCGAAGCTGCGAGTTGCATAAAAGCGCTCTCGCAAAGATAATGAAAATTTTCACAATTAATTACCATCTTTTCTTCACCTTATGAATTTAATGTATTCTAAAAATAAACCAATCGATAGGTAAATAAATGAATATTTTGTCAAGAAAAGCGTTATATCAAACGTTAAAGTGTCATTTGCCGCACTTATCAGCAACGTCATTACTTGCGAAAGATGTTTTTATCGGTCCGGTTAGGAAATGAAAAATGTGTTCCGAAATTAATTAAGAAGTGAGAACGCTTAATAGATTTGGTATTCTGCTTAATACGAATATATTACAGTGCGCAATGATGTATGCTCTGTCAAGTGTGCATTTTCTGTACAAATGAATGCACAATTTTTTTTTATCCGTTTAGTGTTCATAATTTTTTTTAAATAGCCTATACAGTTTTTTATTTTTTTACTCTCTATGTAGTTCTATCTATTTCTATACAGTTCTAAATAGTTCTATATAGTTCCATAGTTCTATTGTTCAATTAAGTGATCTTACTTAAAATAATTAAAGAATGATTACTTCAAATTAAATTTGTAATTAATAACGCTGAGAAACCTGAGTAATATTGGATCTATTAAAAGTCTACCTTATCAATGAAAATAAATCAAGTGTTTGGATTAAAAAAACAAAATTTTAAAATTTGTTTAAATGATTCAATAAATAGCCATTAATGATAAATGATTATAAATAATAAATAAGGATGAATAATAAATAGATAAATAATTATAAAATTCAATTTCAATTAAATAATATTTCTTATAAAACTGAATGTCGCTAAGCAACCAGAGTAATGCTAATCTACTATAATTCATCCCTATCCATATAAGTACGTTGTATAAAAAAAAAACAGTTAAGCATTTAATCAAGTTCAATTTCAGTTAAGTGATATTTGCTAGAAAGGCCTGATGGCCGAATGACTAGTGCTCTGGCGCCCAGTACCATAGGTTTCGGGTTCAAGTCACGCCTGTAAAATGGATGTCCTAGGGGTTCGCAATTGACTTTAAACCGCAGGTCCCAGTATAATATGGCTCTAGGAAGTTGGAAGTACAGTTGACAATCTTACCCTGTAAAAAGAAAATATCTCATGTTTCGAAATCTGCTAGTAGCCAGGCGGCCTTGGTCTACCAAGGGGTGTTACGTCAATGGAGATCTTTACTAATAATGCTAATCTTTGCTAATAACGCTCTTTACTATTGATCAACTGCATATTCACCTTATTAAATTGCATATTAGAGATAATAAAAATTACATTCTGCAGGAATGCCAAAATAAATAATGGGATTTTAAATTATAAGGAACCTTCCAAACTAAATTTTAAAATCAAACTGCTAAATCTTTAAATAGCTAAACTCCATTCTACATTGTATGTTAAAGTACTGGGTGTAGCAGTTCATAATTTTTTTTTTCCTTTCAAAACACGTTTAATATCTATTAGATACACATATATTTTAAGGACAAAAATGTTTTATTCAAAGTATGAGATATCGCTAATCTCACATTTCCCTATTTTTCCAGCAATTTGTGAAAGCTTTCCCAAAAAAAAAACCGTACATATTTTTAGGTGATTCAGTAATGAAGCCATTTTTCGACATCTTTGTAATTGTTGAAGTGTTTCATGAAAAGTACGTAAGACATCAATAAAAACAAGTGGTAGTGGGAAGGCCCTAATTCAGGATCTGAATGGTCGAGGGTCTAGTGTGCTGGTGCCACAGGTTTTCGGTTCGAGTCCTGACGATGCCATGGTTGTTTGTAGTGGTTCGGAATCCACTTTAAGCCGTAGGTCCCTGTTTCATATGACTGCTAAAGAATCAGACTTCTACCTAAGGGTGCTCCATCACAACAGAAGCTACCCCCTCCCCCCTTCCCTTCAACCATGAGTCCATACGGGTTCGTGGACTTGGTCTAGATCAGGGATCTCCAAACTACAGCCCGCGCGCCAAAACCGGCCCGACAGTGTCATCAATCCGGCCCACGACAGTGAATGGCTTATTGTTGCTGTAATAAATTGGATAAAAAAACACAAAATGATAATAACTCGGTTTTATTTACTTGTTACGTAAAGCTTAATGACAAGCATAATACGCAGAAAATTTAACTTAAGTATAACAACTAACAAATAATTGAAATGAATCCCAATAACATTATAAACTAGTGAACATCCCGCGGTTACCCTCGATACTTATGTTTGGGTAAAGAGTATCGTACATGTATGTATATCGATGTTTGGAATTTATATATCGGGAATCAAAGATATGATTTTTATCCTAAAAATCCCACAGAAGCGGAAAAGCTAAATTAATGCGAATGAAACCGAGTGGTATCCACTTGTAAAAAATACTAATGAGATTTATGTAATTGTGATTTTTCACTGACAATAGTTTGTAGTTGTGGATCAATTTTACTTGTACCAATTATTAAAAGAGATTTAAGATGCTCATCGGTTAACTTAGATCTGTAAACATTCTTTGTGTACTTCATTTTGGAGAATGTTTTCTCACACAAGCAAGTGGTACCAAAAACAGAAAACAGCCCACGAGCAAATTTATGTAAATTATCAATTTGTAGCAGTGGAAAACTTTTATAAAACTCCAACAAAGATGAGTTTTGATATTTGTTCTTAATTATATCATTGCACTGTAAATCAATAATTTCCCGTTGAAGTTCCGAAGCTAGGGTTTCAATGTCAGCATCAAAAGGATTTTGTAAAATCTTAATTTCATTTGCAATGACATCAAAGTCTGAGAAACGAGTATCAAAATTTATCTTCAAAGCACTCAAAACTTCGACTGCAAAAATCGACGGGAAACTCAGTCTCAGTAGTGGGCTGAATATTTCACATGTTTTAAAATGTGTGAAACATTTTTTACGTAATTGTGATTGAAACAATATTATTTTCTGCCGGAACGATTTGATATTAGTGTATAGATCAGGGAGTAGCTGGTTTTCTCCTTGCAATCTCAAATTCAGTTCGTTCATATGTTTTGTCAAATCGACATGGAATGCTAACTCCACGGCCATTCGTTATTTTGTAATTCAGTAAGAGGGCAATGCTTTTCATTCAAAAAATTTCGAAAGTTCAAAAAAGCACTGCAGGACTTTTCCGCAACTACGCCAGCGTACGGCAGTATGATATGATAAATCATTTTCTCTCATATCTTCAATACACTCTCGGAATTGTCAGTGATTCAGCCCACTGGATCTGATGAAATTAACAACTGATATGACTGCTTTTAGAACCTCAGATATATCCAAATATTTTCATCACAAGGACTGTTGATGAATGATACAATGTAAGACTAATAGTTTTGAGCCACCATCATTTTCTACTGCCTTTGACACAAGTGCAACCACTCCTTTATTTTTACCACACATGTTTTTGCCTCCATCAGTTGTAATAAATTTCAATTTTTTCCCATCGTAGGTTCTTTTTATTAAGGGCATTGTCAACTCACTTAAAAATATCTTCTCCAGTAGTTATGCCGTGAATACTATCAATATCAAGAAGTTCTTCATACACTTCATAGCTTTTACTCCTTGAATAAAAATCAACACCTGAGCCAACAATTTAGCAAGCGTATGCTCGCTCAGAGCGCGTACTCGGTGACTAGTCTAGAAATTATAGATAATGGCAAAAAAATTAAAACTGTTTTGGCTCTTGGTACTTGCTGAAGTAAGCAGTATGGCCCTAAGGCTGGAAATGTTGAAGACCCCTGGTCTAGATGACTGCCAAGTAGGAAAACTAACAACAACAACAGGCGCCAAGTCAGGTGAGTACGGCGGGTGGGGCAAGAGTTTCCAGCTAAATGTAGAAACGGTGACCATAAATCGCTGTGCGTGATGGGCAATGTCTCTTGCAAAATTAATTTTACGTGTCTTGTTGTAAGTTCCGGACGCCTTTGGATCAACGCACGGTTCAAATGGATCATTCGTTGAAACTATTAACTATTTCACCTAGTTTCAGAAGCTCATGTTCATTTCGGTCATTTTCGGATGGCTTAAATTTCTTTATCTCTTAAGTCAAAATCACCACTTTTGAATTGTCTAAACCAACGCAAAGAAGCTTCCTACCTCGAGACAGCGGCTTGATGGCCAATTGGCTAGCACTCTGGTCCTTGGTACCACAAAGCTTCAGCATCGAATCCTGGCGGAGACATGGATATTTGTTAGAGGTTCGGAATCCATGTTAAACTGTAGATCCCGGTCTAATTAACCTAACTTGTGCACTTGTGGTCTAATTAACCTAACAAATCAAACTTAGCCTAATTCAAATTCAGTGAAGTCGCTCAATTGTTTCAATTTTAAGGATGAACGATTGTTTAAATCTTAAAATGGACATCATTTCTCTAACATCAAAGAATCATCATCATCAAAAATGGCATAAAGTCTTTTGGAAGGATTTCACGAATAATTGTCCGATATTTAAGAATAAGTGTCCAATATTTAAGAATAATTGTCTTCAAGAATAGTTATCTGATATTCAAGAATAATTTACCGATCTCGGTCTAATTAGTCTAAAGTGAGCAAAAAAGCGACAAAACAAACCAAACTGCCTCAAGACATTGTAAGATTCTTATCACTCGAGTTTTGCTTTTGTTTGAACAAGGAAAGTATTACGTGCCACAACTTGATTTGACTCGAAACTCTATACATTTACTACACGAAATAGATAGGGCGCTAACTCTAAGTCGTTTAAATATCAATGGCGTTTTGAAAGTCACTATCGTAGCAACAAAATGACACAAGAGGTGCTACTGTTAATCAGTCCTTGTTTCCAGCGCCATCTCTTGAAAAAATAAGAATTATTAACCGCCACGCCTGGTAAACAAGTTCATGTTTCAAAAATTCAATTGTTTGCATAAGCAGCAGGACAGTAAACATCGCGTGACAAGAAGATTTTGATAGAACATCCCATAAGGAGACCTTTTAGATTTAATTAATCATCACAAATAGAATTTTTAGGAGATAACAAAAAAGCCACATTAATAATAAATGCGATATGTTTTAAAAACTAGTTTGAAAAATATTCAAATAATAATTATGTGAGTTTTTTAAATGACTAATATATGACTTGAAGCTTTTCAAATATCATTGCAAACAAACAATGTATTTTATATATTCCATTTTAAGCTGCATAAAGCATACAGCATATGAAGGGCATAGCATATAATTGTATAGTTATAATTCATTACTTTCTAAACTGCGTATGTTCATGATATATATAAAAAAATATCATATATTCTTCCTGGTCGAATTTTAATTACAACTGAAAATTTATTCTAATTAAAGTTTTACAAAATTTTAAAATTTATTCATAAGTTAAGTTAGAAATTTAACTTCAAATAGATATAACAGTTTAAATTATAAAACAAGTAATATAAAAAAAAATTTAAAGTCAATTCCTACTTTTTTTCACTATATTGCAGAAAATCCTTTATAAATAATTTTCATTCATTTTTTTAAGTTTATCTGGCGCCATCTATTGGTAGATATATGCAACTTAAATCTAAAAAAAACAAAAATTAATTAATTAAATTTAATTATTGAATTAATATTTGAAAAAACTATATTAAGATCAAGCGTCATCCACTACAAGTTCAAAAAAAATATATTTGAACTTGAGTGGATGAATAAAAAGTAATTTATTAACGATTGAATATTTGAATAAGATATATATACGGGGAGTGTGAGCTAATAGAAGGAATTGAAAAAATAAGTTTATTATAAATTTAGGCATAAGTTAATTATATTTTTTAAAAATAAAATGCGCTTATAAAAGTTGCATTAAGTTATTTGCGCTTTATAAAAGTTAAATTTTTCTGAGGAAATCCTTAATTATTCGTCCTTATTATATCATTTCGCGATTGATATATAGACATATATATATATAGTATATGTCTATATATATATATATATATATATATATATATATATAACACAGAAAATAACTTGCATTTTGATATTAGACTTCTGATTGATTAATTTTGATCAATCAGATGACTTCTGATTAATTAATTTTGATATTCTCCTTCCAATTCAACAAAACATTTAGAACGAATATACAGTTCCTAGCCTTCCAGAACGCCTCCACTCCAACATCCTATTGAGTTCCGATGCCATGGCCACTTCAATCACCTCTATTGACGGCAAAGTCTGTCCTCATGCAAAGAATTGATTGTCCATGCCAGTCAGGATTCAACTATTTTGCAAAATATTATTGTCGGAGGTGTGACTTCATGTCTAGGTACAAAATGACAAAGTGCTGAGTGCACAAGTCCGGAGAAGAATCGGCCAGTGAAATTTCGCGCTTAGAAATCGATGCTGGTCACCTTTTTTTGACAGTCCGGTAGTATTCATCAAGAAATGAGTGGGACATCTGCAAAAATATTTTGGATCGGCTTTTGAAGCGAATGCGGTATGTGAGGCCTAATTTTTGAACATGGAAATCGATGCCTCTTGCATGATATTGGTTTCACATGGCAATGGTATGACAATGTCTGACATGATTCTGATCTCTTAATCTCAATGGTCACAATCGGTTTCACAAGTCTAGAAAGTAGGTTGTATGCAATAGTAACCCCCTATAATCACACGATTTATCCCTCCTGAGACTATTTTTAATTTCCCAAGCTGAAATTCAAGATGGTGCAATTGACAGCAGTACAAGTCGATAGAGAAGATTGAAGAGACTGTTACGTCAGTGAATAATATTGTTGGGGTGGGGGCGTTCTAGAAGGAGTTTACTGACCTGTACACTCGTTCCAAGGGTTGTATTGAATTGGGTGGAGGCTATGCAAAAACTTATTATTAAATAAATATATCCTAAGACTATCCTATTTAAGTGTATCCTCGTGGTCAAGTTTCATACAGTTCTAAAATTCCTGCAGTTTTCTTGCTCTACTAAAACTGTAGCAATCCAACTTTAAAATTCATGATTCAATAACGCGAACTTATAATTCATACAGATTTGATAAAGCTAATTTTATAGTTTGTTTTCATGGAATATAAAGAATAATCTTTGGGGGATATAATAATAATCTCGAATTTTACATCATTAATAAATATTTTAAAACAAATGTGACAAACAATTTCAACAGAATAAAGATTTACGGGTATTCTACTGAAATGGTTAAGATAATAAAATGGAAATTAAAAATGTAATAAAAATTCTTTTAAAATTTAATGTAGTTGTCTTATAGGGTCTTGTAAAGTTTTAAGACATACACAAATCTTTTGAATAAATTCACATTGGATTATACAATTAAGAACCTAAAGAATATTTACTAGGTTATAAACTCCATGATATCACCAACAAAATTCTACCCATTCCTCGGATATAATCGTTTGTCCTGGAGATTTAATTTTGCCCAACCTATTTAAAATATCTTGTCACCGCTATACGACACCCCATTTCTTCAATTTAAGCCGTCTATGACCTAAAAGGAGTTGACATTTTTCCAGTACTAGTGCAGAAAATCTGTAAAGAACATGGAAATTGCACTAGGAGTAATGGTCTGGAAATAAAAATGGAAGGGGGCAATATTTAGTCAAGAAAAGAAATTCAATTTTACTGGAGTAACGTAGGGAAAGAAAGAGAAGATGTAGGTAATTCTATTATATTTCAGAGAAGGCTTCTAGTGCAAAAGAAGAATAAATAGTACACTTTTGAAATATCGCGCGAATGCAGCAGATATCCAATATACATAAGATGTGAGCTTTAAAATCTATTGAATAAATAAACGCAGATGTATTATAAAGAATGATTTCAGGAAATAAATTCCTATAACTCCTTAATGCTTTTAATGAATATTCGTTTTATGCAATTGTTTCTAAAAATTGGGTAGAGTTCAGTTGTTAGAAAAATAATTGCAGTTATATATTTAATGTATACAAAATAGAGATACATTATTTTTTACGTTTTTATTAACGACTTTTAAACTGAAAACGTAAAACGATAATAATAGTTAGAATAATTATTTCGAATAATGGTAAAATCGCTATTAAATTGATATTTTTTTCAAAGCTAAACAGTGCCATTGACAGGATTTTGACTTTTGTTGTTGTTGTTTACTTATCCCACTTGGTCGACAGCAACATCTAGACAAGTCCATGGCCCCGTGGGTTGAGTCATGATAAAGGGTAAAAAAAATGCAGCGTCGTTTTGTTTTTGACTTTGCGGCACAGAGACATGGGGCCCCCAAATTGAGAAGTCTGACTTTATCCCATCCGGTTATACCCCCGGACACTGGGTATCCATTTTAGTCGCCTTTTATGACAGGCATGGGTTACAGTGGGGATATCCTAACCCGAATCCACGCTGGGGAACTGTTCTTTATCATGGAAGAACCGTAACATATTGGACTATTCATAGTTCATTATGGAGAACAATTCCAAATACAAGAAAGATTAAGTAACACATTTTAAAAATAATTTTAAGAGTAACTGCTTCTTGTTTGCGTATCACAGGAAATAATACAGAAAAACTTTTATCGGGATGTAGGACTATTTATGCCAGGTACTTTGTCACAAGTCTACCCACCCAAGTCTTTGTCACCAACTCTACCCGTTATTTCCAAAGAAATTTCCCTCTCGAAAGGGAATCGGGCAATTTTCTATTTATATACTAAGTACGCTCACTTCTACTGAACCACTTGTGAAATTATCTATTAAATTATAATGACTAACAATAATTATTTAAACTGTATTTGATTTTCTTCAGAGACACCAGCATACATGAATACATTCATTTTGTAAAGAAAATTGATCTGAAAATTTATAAGTTTACCGGTGAGTTCTTTACTTTAAAAATCCCTTAACAATGAAAACAAAGAATTCGTCATATATCAGCACTGATAATATTTTATTCAACATTTCTCTGTAAATATTTTATAGTTCACTGTCCTAAAAAACAAAAATTCCTACAAGACAACATGATAAAAATTGAGTAATACGAATTCACTACATTGTTAAAAATATCATGAACCGGTATGTTCTAAATTTATAAGAAAAATTTCGTTTATCATAAATATTCCCCGATTACATATGTGAATACCTTTTCTTTATGTCTGTTTCCTTCTTAAATTGGTATAAAACAAATAAAAGGTAATCAAGCAAATATCAAAAAAAAATTTTTCCTGAATACATTAAATTATAGCATCGGCGAACTTTTCTGTATCATCAACTCTACTGTATTCCGTAATACTTGTCAGGTCTGTAACTTTGCTCAATGCCTTTTTATATTCCATTTCAAATCATATAATTTGTGAAGTTCCGCTGTTGAAGAGATGCAAAATGGTGAATATATCATTTTCAAGTATACTCAAGTCAAGCACAACAGAAAGATTCATAAGTAAAATCTTCGAATTCAAAAGATTAACAGGTCTGTTGTTCTCCTATCATTTACAGAAATTAAACTCTTCTTTTTAGCTTCTATTGAATTTATGAATGCCTGTCAATATGATTAGTGATGCTTTTATTATTATTATCTAGTTAGCTTTATATGTTATTTTTATTATTCTATTTTATTTTATTTCAGTCCCTTCTATCAATATTTTTAACTTATATTGTTGTATTGAATGTAAAGATTTTGTAAATGTTACTTACCTTCGTAAGACTTATTTTCTGAGATTATATATGGTGAAATAAAAATAATAATAAAAAACTATTTTACTACTTTAAAAAAAATGGCGCGTTTAAATATATTCAGACCAAACATATTATTCTTTTTTTACAAACGCATTAGTCCAGACAAATCACATTTTCAGGAAAACCATTCTCAAAGCCAGAGAGTGATCATTTCACAAGTTTATGTGTGCTTTTATGTGGTTAAACGAATCATGGCAGGCTTTATGTGGTTAGTGGTTTACGTTTTTATGTTGTTAAATAAAATTAATGAAAAGATATTTCTTTAAGTACATAAAGAAACACATTTATATACACACAAGCCAAACATTGTTCTTTTTTATGAACGCGTAAGCCCAAATATTTTCAGAAAAGCTCTTCTCAACAATGAAGATCAATCATTTCATAGGTTTCTATTGCCCTTTTCTGTAGTTAAATTGTTAATTCTATTATTTACATGGTTTATATTTTTATGCGTGTTTAAATAAAAATATTAAAAGAAACACTGCTTTATTACTTTAAACAAAAACTGACTGTTAAATAACCCAGGCCAAGCGCATTACTATTTTCTTACGAATACATAAACTCAGATAGGTCACATTTTCAGGAAAACCATTCTCAACACTGATGATTGATCATTTTATAGGTTTCTATAAACTTTTCCCTAGTTAAATTGTTAATTCTATTATTTATGTGGTTTACACTTTTATGCGGTTAAATAAAAATTTTAAAAGAAATACTACTTTAAACAAAAATAGGCGTGTTTAAGTAATCCAGGCCAAGCGCATTACTATTTTCTTATGAAAACATAATATCACATTTTTAGGAAACCCATCCTCAACACTGAAGATTTATTTCATAAGTTTATTTTCTTTTTTGTGGTTAAATGTTTTTTTCTATGATTCATGTGGTTAACACTTTCATGTAGTTAGATAAAAATATTAAATACTACTATTTTAAACCAAAATAGGGGCGTTTAAATAATCCAGGCCAAACACATTACTATTTTCTTACGAATGCATAAGCCCAGATAGATGACATTTACAGAAAACCTTTTCTCAACACTGAAGATTGATCCTTTCATAAGTTTCTATGTCCGTTTCTGTGGTTAATTGGTTATTCTATTATTTATATGGTTTACAATTTGATATGGTTAAATAAAACTATTAAAAGAAATACTACTTTACTAATTTAAACAAAAATAGACTGGTTTAAATAATCCAGGCAAAACACATTAGTATTTTCTTCGAATACATAAGCCCAGACAGATCGCTTTTCAGGAAAACCATTCTCAACTGAAGATTGATCATTTCATAAATTTCTAAGGGCTTTCCTGTGGTTAAATAGTTTATTCTATGATTTATATAGTTTACACTTTTATTCGGCTAGATTAAAAGAAATACTACTTTACTACTTTAAACAAAAATAGACGCGTTTAAATAACCCAGGCCAAACACATTACTATTTCCTTACGAATACATCAGTCCCAATGGTTCACATTTTTAGGAAAACTCTTCTTAACACTGAAAATTGATCATTTCATAAGTTTCTATGTCCATTTCTGTGGTTAAAGGGTTTATTTTAGGATTTATATAGTTTCCACTTTTATGTGGTTAAATAAAAATATTAAACGAAATACTTCTTTACTATTTAAATAAAAATAGGAACTTTTAAATAACCCAGACCAAATAACCAGCATTACTATTTCCTTACGAATACATAAGCCAAGATAGGTTGCATTTTCAGGAAAATCATTCTGAACACTGAAGATTCATCATTTCATAAATTTATATGTCCTTATCTGTGGTTAAAAGGTTTATTTTGTGGTTTATATGGTCTATATTTTTATGTAGTTAAATATACGAATGCGTAAGCTCAGTTAGGTCACATTTTCAGGAAAAACCATTCGCAATACTGAATAGTTATCATTTCATAAGGTTCTACGTGCTTTTTTGTGGATAAATAGTTTATTCTATGATTTATATGGTTTACATCTTTATGTGGTTAAATATATGAATACATAAGCCCAGATAAATCCCATTTTCAGAAAAACCATTCTCAACACTGAAGATTGATTATTTCATAAGTTTCTATGTCATTTTTTGTGGTTAAATAGTTCATTCTATGCTTATGGTTTACTTTTTTGATTTACACTTTTATGTGGTTAAATGAAAATATTAAAAGAAATACTATTTCAAACAGAAATAGACACGTTTAAATAACCCAGGCCAAACACACTACTATTTCCTTACTAATACATAAGCCCAGATAGGTCGCATTTTCAGGAAAGCCATTCTCAAACACCAGAGAGTGACCATTTCACGCAGGTGAGCGAGGGAAAAAATGTTCTCTTGGGAACTTGGCGTGTTGCGGCCGATGTGGTTATTAACTCCCAAATTTGTTAAATAATCATCGACTCATTAAGGTAACAGCCCCATCTCCGTGCCGCTGCAACAGCGCTAAACTTCAGGGGGAATGCTTTTTCCCTCTAATTTAATAGGGGATCGAACACAAAATTGTGTCACAGTGAAAAGTACTTTGTCTTCCCTCGATTCGCATTAGGTTGGGGATGGCTGCATAAAATGGATATAGAACGCAGAACAAAATGGAGTTCAGATCAATTATGTTGGAGATATAAATGAGGGGTGTTTTTTTTTCATTATTCAGTTCATTGTTTTAATGAGAAATAATTCTTATTTTTTATGTGGTTGTAAAAGAAAGGGAATATAATTATTAAGGTTAAAGTCTAAATTAGTGATAGCTTTTCCCTATGTTAACACCAAAAATGGCTTTCAGAATTGATTTTGGCAAATTGTTTCTATTTCCCCATTCCTTAGTCAAGATGAGGCAGTATTTACTATATTTTGTCAGGGCATGATATAGATATTGGGGCTTATTATTATTCCCAAAGTATTTAACATCAACAATCTTTTTAAGTGCCATTAAAAGTTAAATTATATTTTTAATCAGTTTATGATATGCTTTTCATATTATTTTTGATAGTAAAATATGCTTATAATATTTGCTTTTAATATATAATATTTAAAACTATTGTGTCTGGTCTATCAGTTCTAGCATAGTGGCTTAACACCACCAACACATTATTTAAAATTAACCATCTTCTAAAAAGTCATTAAAAGTTGATTTTTTAAACCAGTTTATGATATGCTTTTCGTATTATTTTCTATAGTAAAATATGCTCATGATATTTGCCTGTATTATATAATATATCAGTTCTATCAGTTCTGGACTAGTGGCTTAACACCACCAACACATTATTTAAAATCAACAATTTTTTTAAGATATTAAAAGTTAATTATATTTTTAATCAGTTTATGATATGCTTTTCCTATTAGTTTTGATAGTAAAATATGCTCATAATACTTACTTTTAATATACAATATGTCTGGTCTGTCAATTCTATCCTGGTGGCTTAATACCACCAACATGTTATTTAAAATCAACCATCTTTTCAAACGCCATTAAAAGTTAATTATATTTTAAACCAGTTTATGATATATTTTTCATATTATTTTTCATAGCAAAATATGCTCATAATATTTGCTTTTAATATCTAATATATCAGGTCTAGCCTGGTGGATTAATACCACCAACACATTATTTAAAATCAACAACTTTTAAAAAGCCATTTAAAGTTAATTATATTTTAAACCTGCTTATAATATGCTTTTTATATCATTTTTGATAGTAAAATATGTTCCTAATATTTGCCTTTAATATATACTATGTCTGGTCTATCAGTTCTTGTCTGGTGGCTTAACAACACCAACCCATTATTTTACAGTCAACAATCTTTTTTAAGTTAATTGTATTTTAAACTAATTTATGATCTTCTCTATATATTATTACAGTATTTTTATTAATAAAATATTATATTAATATCTGCTTATAATATATAATATTTAAATTAATATTTCTCTACCATTAATATTCTGAAGACTTAGATCCATCACCAAATAATTTATAATCAACAACTTCTTTAAAAACCGTTAAAGTTAACTCTTATGTTTTGAACTAGCGTGTGACTGTATTATTCTTGATAATATTAGACGCTTGTTGCTCTCTTTACATTTTAATCATCCCACTTATTGATAATAAAATCTGCCTTTTTCAATAAACATTTTGAGAATTTTATTTTAAATTATCTTTCAAATAAACCATTAAGTTAAAATAAAGATCAATCAAAAAAGGAATTACATAAAATGTTCTCAGAGAAGAATTTTATTGTTCAGAAATATTAATCTTTAAGGCATTAACCAAAAACTTCCCTTACATTCATTTGCCTTATGCTAACATTGTTCTTTTTTTATGACTAGCTTGAAATTTTCAGATTAATAAATTCAAATACTCGTCCCTCTTATCTTTATTTTTTCTTTAACTATGTATCTTTTTTTTTTTTTTTTTTTGGTAAATATCGAGGATTATTTTAAGTACTTAAGATTTCTTTAACAAAAACATAGAATCAAATAAATCTCCAGAGACAGAAACGCAATAAAAGCGTTTACATAAGAATTTTTATTTTATAAAGTTTTTTTAAAAAAACTATTGAATATTCTCTGTCCTTCTGTATGAGACTTTTTTTTTTGTATTTAAATTGTTTGTTTTTAATTCAATGTGTAATTTAATGAATTCGAAATCATTTTAAATTGAGTAACGTACTTAACGAATTGTTTAAACATCTGAGAATATATTCTTAAGAAATATTTGTAGTAATTCCTTCTTTATTTATTGGTTTTATTTTTTTAATGTATCCAAACTTATTTTTCAATAAATATCATGTCATGATATATTTATTACAATGCCGTTTTGAAAACAATTAAAAAAAGGTTTAGAAAAAATTTTAAAAACGATGACAGAAAAATTTTATTTTCAGTCTATTAGACTTTCTTTTTCTTCTTAGCATGATAGAGTTTTAAAAAATTTAACCTTCCTAAGTGAGACAGAAAAACACACTCAAGCGTATATCTAACATTTCAAGCATAGACATGCTAAAGAGTAATTTCGATTCAACACTGCTTTCCATTGAAAAAGAAAATGTGATTGTGGAATTGAGTAAAAATGTGTATATATATATATACACTGAAGTGACAAAAGTCATGGGATAGCAATATGCAAATTTTTAGATGGCAGTAGCATCGCGTAGAACAGGTATAAATGCGCAGTGCTTTCGCAGAGCTTTCATTTCTGTTCAAGTTATTCATGTGAAGAGGTTTTGACGTGATGATGACCGCACGACGGGAATTAACAGACTTTGAAAGCGGAATGTTAGTTGGAGCTAGACGCATGGGTCATGCCATTTCGGAAATCGTTAGGGAATTCAACATTCCCAGATCCACTGTGTCAAGAGTGTGCCGAGAGTATGAAATTTCAGGCATAACATCCCACCATAGACAGCTCAGTGGTCGACCGCCTGCACTTAACGACCGAGACCGGCGACGTCTGCAAAGAGTCGTAAATTCTAACAGACAAGCAACACTGCGTCAAATAACCGCAGAAATCAATGTGGGACGTACAAGGGACTTGTCTGTTAGAACTGTGAGGAGAAATTTGGCTTTCTTGGGCTATTCCAGCAGAAGACCGACTCGAGTGCCTTTACTGACAGAACGACATCGCTTGCACCGACTCTCGTGGGCACGTGAGCATATCGGTTGGTCCCTAGATGAATGGAAAACCGTGGTCTGGTCCGATGAGTCATGATTTCAGTTGGTAAGAGCTGATGGTAGGGTTCGAGTGTGGCGCAGACCCCACGAAGCCATGGACCCAAACTGTCAGCAAGGCACTGTTCAAGCTGGTGGTGGCTCCGTAATGGTGTGGGCTGTTTTTTCATGGCATGGACTTGGTCCTCTGGTGTGACTGGACCGAACATTGACTGGAAATGCTTATGTTCAGCTACTTGGAGATCCCTTGCACCCATTCATGGACTTCATGTACCCAAACAACGATGCGATTTTAATGGATGACAATGCGCCATGTCACCGGGCCACAACTGTTCGCGATTGGTTTGAAGAACATTCTGGACAATTCCAACGAATGATCTGGCCACCTAGATCACCCGACATGAATCCCATCGAGCATTTATGGGACATCATCGAGAGGTCTGTTCGTGCCCAAAATCCTGCACCATCAACGCTTTCACAATTATGGACGTCTATCGAGACAGCATGGCTCAATATTCCTGCAGAAAACTTAGAACGACTTGTTGAGTCCACGCCACGTCGAGTTGCTGCACTTCGCCGGGCGAAAGGAGGGCCGACACGATATTAAGAGGTATCCCATGACTTTTGTTACTTCAGTGTATATATATATATATATATATATATATATATATACACACACTGAAGTGACAAAAGTCATGGGATAGCAATATTCAAATTTTCAGATGGCAGTAGCATCGCGTAGAACAGGTATAAATGCGCAGTGCTTTCGCAGAGCTTTCATTTCTGTTCAAGTTATTCATGTGAAGAGGTTTTGACGTGATGATGACCGCACGACGGGAATTAACAGACTTTGAACGCGGAATGTTAGTTGGAGCTAGACGCATGGGTCATGCCATTTCGGAAATCGTTAGGGAATTCAACATTCCCAGATCCACTGTGTCAAGAGTGTGCCGAGAGTATGAAATTTCAGGCATAACATCCCACCATGGACAGCGCAGTGGTCGACCGCCTGCACTTAATGACCGAGATCGGCGACGTCTGCAAAGAGTCGTAAATTCTAACAGACAAGCAACACTGCGTCAAATAACCGCAGAAATCAATGTGGGACATACAAGGGACTTGTCTGTTGGAACTGTGCGGAGAAATTCGGCTTTCTTGGGCTATTCCAGCAGAAGACCGACTCGAGTGCCTTTACTGACAGAACGACATCGCTTGCAGCAACTCTCGTGGGCACGTGAGCATATCGGTTGGTCCCTAGATGAATGGAAAATCGTGGCCTGGTCCGATGAGTCACGATTTCAGTTGGTAAGAGCTGATGGTAGGGTTCGAGTGTGGCGCAGACCCCACGAAGCCATGGACCCAAACTGTCAGCAAGGCACTGTTCAAGCTGGTGGTGGCTCCGTAATGGTGTGGGCTGTTTTTTTTTTCATGGCATGGACTTGGTCCTCTGGTGTGACTGGACCGAACATTGACTGGAAATGCTTATGTTCAGCTACTTGGAGATCACTTGCAGCCATTCATGGACTTCATGTACCCAAACAACGATGGGATTTTTATGGATGACAATGTGCCATGTCACCGGGCCACAACTGTTCGCGATTGGTTTGAAGAACATTCTGCACAATTCCAACGAATGATCTGGCCACCTAGATCGCCCGACATGAATCCCATCGAGCATTTATGGGACATCATCGAGAGGTCTGTTCGTGCCCAAAATCCTGCACCATCAACGCTGGACGTCTATCGAGACAGCATGGCTCAATATTCCTGCAGAAGACTTCCAACGACTTGTTGAGTCCATGCCACGTCGAGTTGCTGCACTTCGCCGGCAAAAGGAGGGCCGACACGATATTAAGAGGTATCCCATGACTTTTGTCACTTCAGTGTATATATTCTTTGAAACAAGTAATATGAAAAAAATGTTTAAGTCAATTCCTACTTCCTTTTCACTCGATTGCAGAAAGTCCTTTATAAATAATTTTCATTCTTTTTCTTAAGTTTATCTGGCGCCATTTATCGGTAGATATATGCAACTTAAATCTAAAAAAAACTAAAATTAATTAATTAAATTTAATTACTGAATTAATATTTGAAAAAACTATATTAACATCAAGTGTCATCCATCTACAAGTTAAAAAAAATGTATTTGAACTTGAGTGGATGAATGAAAAGTGTTTTATGAACGATTGAAAATTTGAACAAGATATATATATAGGGAGAGTGTGAGCTAATAGAAGGAATTGAAAAATCGAGTGACATGACAGAACCTCGTGATTGATTTTGATATGGCCATCAAGTGAGTGATTGTGCCAATATAAGACCACTGCATTTTTATGATGAATAATCTCATGACAACTGGCTATGATGGAAAATATTATATATTATCTATCATATAAAATTTTAACTTTTACCAAAATGATCTTATTCTTTAAAATAATTCCAAAATTTTTTGTCTATTACATAAAGAAAATTCTGATTTGATGTGAATCGGATTAAAAAGATTAAATTCTGATTAACAATAACTTTACCATAAAATTAATGTGACCTTGCGAATTTAGTACTGAAAATATAACTGCTTTTTAAAAAAATAATTTTCATAAATTCGCTCCAAAGTCAGTCTTATCTGAAGAATTTATAAGTAGTAGCTTTAAATGCCATTTATCTTTAATTTTTTCGTTTATCATACTCAATCAACACAGCAAAAACAACTGGGGAATGTTTATTTACACATAAAAAATTATCATAAAAAATAACATAAGACACAAAAAATATGATTAATGAATGCGTCGTTTAAGCTCCTTTAATAAATCTCATTGATATAAAGTTTCGTATATATTTGTTATGATAATAATATATAAGCATAATGTCATATAAATTATAAAATTATCATTAAAAAATATCACAATTATTTATTAAACGTCATATTGACATAGAATATGTTTTAATTATCCAATAATTATAACAATTTATTAATTAGCAGTTATAATCAATAATGGATAATAGCAGTAATACTCAATGGATACTTATTAAAATGTTACATAATTTGATACTTCCTTAATATTGCATCTATACACTCGCCAAACAGCCAGTAATCCTAATCACAGTCACTTATTAGAGCTCGCCTGTCACGAAAAAAGCACTTGCCGATTATCTTCGCATCATTTAATTAACAGGGGGTCGTAAAAATAAAGAAGGATCATAATTTATTATTATTACTGAAGAATGATCATTGCAAGAACTTCATTTTAGTAATACATAGAGTAAAATCATATGTAATATATAATCCGCTTATCTCTTTCACAAATTATTTATTGAATTCATTAATAAATAGCAAATGTTGCTTAAAGTCTTTCCTATATAATAAATAATAATTGTTTAATATAATATTAATATTAATAATACATAATATTAATAATAATAATACTAGCAAATGTGACCAGGTGTTATCATAGGTTATCATAGAAAATATTAATACTCATGAAACATATGGGTATTGTTTAGGGAAACGGGGGTTTTCGTGTCCTTGATCACTTTCAGTTTTGAAGATTTCCATTGAAATCTATGTATATATGTATATATTGTTTTAGCCTATTTTTAAGGAAAAAATCTGTGAAAATTTAAAGGTTTGATATACTTAAATAATACAAATTGGCTTAGTAACTCAAATATTATTACATAAAAATTCCCAATAGTTTTTCTTTCTTACCTTTAATTTGTTAACATTTGAATATAATTGAGTTAATAAATAAATGGAAAAATTATACTGTAAATTTTCTATTTTTTTACAATAATATAATTTATTTTGCCTATTAATTTTTAAGAAGGGGTTGATGGCCGAATGTCTGGCGCTCGGTGCCACAGGTTTCGGATTCGAGTCTCGGCCGTGTCATGAATGCTTGTAATGGTCCGAATCCACTTTAATCTGTAGGTCCAAGTTCTAATATGACAGTTGGGTGTAGGGCTGACGACTCTACCCCGTAAAAAGAAAACATCTCCCGTCTCGAAATCTGCCAGTAGGCAGACGGCCTTTGCCCTTCCATGGGGCTGTAGCGGCAATGAGGAAGATTAGTTTTTAAGATGGGCGCCATCTGCTGGCGTAAAATTCTAATGGCAAAAAAAAATTAAAACGTAAAGTATTTATTTAATTAAAAATGACACATAAAAATGTTTTCGTAAATTCTGACAACGAATTTTTAGAATGAAATAATAAATTATAAAATAAAAACTAGATTTTTAAGTGTTATGGTTGTTTAATTTTACTGAAGCATACACACACCCATCCATCCATTTAAATCTACGTGCATATATATATATATAAATGTATGCATATATGTTATTTATAGATAGTGTGTGTGTGTAGGGAGAGAGAGAAAGAGATTTATCAAAATATTATAATGGTTGCCATTAAAATTTTTTTTTTTTTTATTTATTTATTTTTTTTTTTTTTTATTGAAGGGATGTTTTTTCTATTTGGCCTACAGCTGATTATATTTTATTTAAAAGTTCAGTTGAACTATTTAAGAACAAGTTTTTATATAATTATATTTCTGACAGTTTAACCATATTTTTAAGACAACAAACAATAATAAAGGATCACGTGATTCAATTGCTGAAAGTTGTGTCTCAATTTTTGTGTAAAGTCTTCAGTCAGTTATCTCATTGATAAAACCCATTTTTTGTTAATAATCATATATTAATATGAAATAGAACTCTTTTTATATAGATATTCCTGTGTTTAAATAATTTATCTTTAGTATGCTTAGATTTGACTAATTGATACAAAAAGTTGTAAACATTCCACTTAAGTTTGATTGTATCAATATTGGTTTGAAATAAATACTCATCTTATTTTGCATGGATAAGATATTTTGTTAGTTCTTGTAAATAAACACTAAAAGACATTCAGAAGTTCATATTTTTAACGATGTTTATTAATTATTCAAACATCCCACTGAAGTTCATGACTGTCTTGAAATTCTCGCAAACACAGAACGCTTGTGCAATTTATATCCATTTCATTAATTAATAAACTAAATGACTAATGTTTTGAGCAGATGATATGAAAAGTTCTCCGCACGCAGATGCGCTATTATTTCCCTCACGAAAAAGCCTGTAGCTATAAAGCAAGGATTCGCATGCGACTGTGGAATCAAGTAGAACTCGTTAGAACAATTAAAGCGATAATGAACGAAAGATATAAGTAATAATATGTTAATGAATGGGCTTTTCTTCAAAATTTAAGACATAGAAATTGTTAAATTACAATTTATTTTTAAGGAACTGCATTTATCTTCGTTAAAATATAAGCATGGCTACATAGATGCTACTTTAGTAAAAGATTTTTTCACAAATATAAATAAAACTTCCATAAAATAGAAATTTTAAAACAATTTAATGGCAATTTAATACACTATCATCAGCGCAACTGTTAAACTGACAATAGCAAAGAATTTTTATTAATTTATGAATTAAAACAAGATAAAATTGACTTATTAATTAACAGATCATACATAGCATAATCAATATTATCTTTAACAAGTAATATAAAAAAAATTTAAGTCAATTCCTACTTTTTTTTTCACTATATTGCAATTAATAATTTTCATTCACTTTTTTAAATTTATCTGGCACCATCTATTGGTAGATATATGTAACTTAAAAATCTAAAAAAAACTAAAATTTATCAATTAAATTTAATTACTGAATTAATATTTGAAAAAAATGTATTAACATCCAGTATCATCCATTACAAGTTCAAAAAAAATGTATTTGAACTTGAGTGGATGAATAAAAAGTATTTTATTAACGACTGAAAATTTGAACAATATATATATATATACATAAGGAAAGTGTCAGCTAATAGAAGGAATTGAAAAAAAAAATCTTATTATGATAAAAACGTTGTTTAGCAATAATCCAAATATCCCAAACGTGAATTAAATTATCCTTTCATAATGTCCTATGGAACCAGACTGTGATAGGAGGAGGTCCATGTATTATTTTAAGTTCGAATGCTGAAAAGCGAAAGGTTGCACCTATACATAATCAAGAAGTAAAAAGCACCGAATATAGCGGTTGCTTTCTCATTAAACCTGCTTTTGTAATATATACACGTTATTCTCCTCTGTTTCACCGTTCGATTTCTAGCAATTTTGAGTTTCATTTCCAACAGTGCATTCTACGATAAAAGTTGTTTGTTTTGGTTTGGTTTGACGCTCTACTGTTATTTTGTGCACACTTCTGGTTAATTAGACCGGGACTTACAGTTTAACGTGGATTCCGAACCACTAACAAACATCCATGAGTTGTTTGTTTCGGTGAGTACTGGCACTTCTTGAAAGTTTATACAATGTTTTTGGAAATACCCAGCATAGTTCCGTTCTAAGACAATTCAAAAGCAACATTCTTGCAACAGTATGAAAAATGGGGAAAATTTTGTTCAAAAGTCGTGATAAAATCCTTATCTCGTTAATTGAAAGTAAATAATTAAAAATTTATAGATTTTTTTCACCAAATAAAGGAAGGGTGGAACTTAAAGCGCTGCTAAAGAAGATGAGTATAATCAGTGATATTTTATATAAAAAATACTGTCATTTCATGGTGGTTAATAATGATGACTAAAAAAAATATATTTAATTTTTTTATCACCTATAAAAAGTATTACATAATTCAATTTATCAGTTATATTGCTATAAAAAATGTGTTCAAATTGTCAAATCTATCCGGATTTTATTTATTATTATTATTTCTTTGTTTCTTATAAGGCCTACTGGTCAGTAAATCGGGATAACACATTGCGGAAATTTTTATTCGGAATCAAAAAGTTAGCCGTACAGAAAGTTCCCGTGTCTCACCCTAATACACACATGTTAAATCTGAAATGTCCGTCCGTTAAAATTGATCAAGAGACTGGAAGATGCAATTCACCACAGATACCTCCTAAAGAAAGAGTTTCAAATTACAAAGGCAGCAAGGACAATGTTGACTTAGAGAATTTTTGCTTCCATTGTACAATAGGTATTGTATCCTTCAACAAGCACCGAAAAAAAGAACAATAGTACATATATATATAGGGAGAATGGGGTGGAGAGATAAAGATAAATAAATATACCTAGATTTAGATATATGATAAAATAGGACGTCAAACCATATTAAGATCTATATATATATATATATGTATATGGGGAGAAAGGGGGAGAGAGATAAATAGATATACATAGATATAGATATATGTATCATTTTTATCTATATATGACATTATATATAAATATATATGGCTTGATTTCCTATTAGAATTAAAATCATTTAATTAAAAAAAATGTAATTCAATAGACTACAAAAAAAATAGCTTATTTCAAAACTTTGGGTTTGCTGTTTTTAATTTCTGTGGTTTCTTTAAGCATAATAATGATAAAAAAAAATAAAATAAACACAACTTGACAGCATACAGATACGATCCATTCACAGTTTGCGTGTTTAATTTCATTTTGTATTCAGCCCCCCTTTTCGTATAACGCAGCACCTGCTGTAAACGCCCTTCGCTTTCATTAAAAACAGAAATAAAACACATTTTGCAAAACAGTTGTTTTAAATAATATACGCGATTTCACCACATAGGCGTGGTCATCGCCATTGTTAACTTCTAAATGAAGTCACACGGAATAAAACTACGTGTTGCATCTTTTTTTATAAATTGTTTTCACTTTAATCATTAGAAAATATTAGTAAACTAGTAATGGTTCCAGTGAAGCTTGACGGAAAATAACAAAAATCGAGTTACCCATGAGGTCTCGAATTGTGTTGCCCACCAACTTGCCCATCATTATATTCAAGGCAAGATGATATATTTTTTAAACTTTCGATTTCTATTTGTTTGTTTTCGTTGTCATTGGGAAAATGATGTTGTCCGGTTCCATGAAACTATTATGAAATAAAACTAAATGTTTTAAAATAATAAATGTTTTAAATTTTGCGCATTCGACTTTAAACCTCCTAAAAAATAAATGAATCTTTATAAAGGTCTTGCAAAAAATCACAATTTATGCATTTCGATTAATTTTATTTAAGTGATATATTTATATATATATATATATATATATATATATACAGCACTCTGGGTTATTATACAAAGAAATAAATATTAAATTAATTCACATTGAAGAAAATATTTTCTCAGCCCATGATCTATCACCAATCATGATGCAACAATTCATGGTGTAATCCATATTCCATCTATAATTGTTTCGATCTATGAAATTCGCACAGACAATCTTTAATTTCATGACGACTCATTATTCATGACACTAATTATCTGTTGTCATATTTGAATAACAGGTTGTTCTCATTAATACAAAATACTAATGGCCTGTAAATATAACTACCCACAACACAAATTTGAGTGATAGGTTGTTATTACGTACTTGTCAAAGAATATATATTCCTCTCTCCTGAGAATGAAATGTTACAACTCTTCCGTGGGTGAAATGCTACAATATATCTCTGTGTGTGGGAGGGGGAGGGGGATGTGTGTGTGTAATTCTACATATGATCATATGATCTCAAGTGTTGGTAGTTGAATTCACAGTAGTCCTTACTAAATGCTTACGATGAGAATTTAGTTAATAGAAAAATTTAAATAATTCTTTTGGGGTTTCTAATATTTCTTTGGCTATTTAGCTGAGTTGACAATCAAGTACAAATTCTTTAAACGGTTTAGACTTTATTTTTACAAAAGATAAGAAGTTTTAGAAAATTATTCTACTTCAAAAAAATTCGATCCGTTGTCCTTGAGAAAATACTTCTCGAATAACTAACAACTGGAAGATAAACACTCAGAAATTATAAGATTAAAAAAAAATTTAATCTGTGCAATTATTATTTAAATTTGTTAGAAATGTCCATATAAGAATTCTCGAAAACTATTTTGTAAAATTAAATGCCTTGTCATTCAGTAAATGATAATTAAATGACGTAAAAGATGAGCGAAATATTGAAGTACACTATATTAAAAAAAGTAATGGCAAGGAAACTTATTCAAGGAACCACCAGAAAAAAAGACAGCAAACAATCCTAGATAGATTTTAAAAATAATTGCCCAGCATATTCATATAGTATTATAGAAAAATTAAAACCTCCAATTAGACACTTTGATGACTGCCAATGGGATGCATTCTGCTACAATCTCCACCGAATCTACTCGTTTTTAAATCACTTATCTTAACATACTAGCTAAAATCGAATTCTCTTCTTTGTGCAATTTTTTATCCTTTTCGTGTCATCTAGTTCAGCTCTTTCCAACAGAATACATCATAAAACTCTCTCGGGATTATTTGCTTCACATTTTCGTGTCATCGGAAAGAAAATTTAGAAAATTCCCATTACACAGCTAGACTGTAAAGGCCAAAAAGCATATTTCAAGTATTAGTTATCATTAAGACAAACGTAACAGAAAGTAACTATGATTTAAAAAATACAATCATCACTTTAACATTGAATATCTTTTAAATAAACATAATTTGTACAATCAATCGTATTAAGTTCCAAATCAGTAGGAAATCTAAAATATAGAAAAATCCCATCATAATGGTGCATCCCATAAATGATTTTAAGGCATACTCCATTTCAATCCTAATTTTAATAAAACAAATGCTTCCTTTAATTCTTTACAGTATAAATAAAAAAAAAATCAGTCATAAATTAAAATCAACGCGCAAGAAACATAAGAAAAGCGGAGTGAAATATTTCCTGAAATGCATTAAGAAGTGTAATTAAATAAATAACGCTTCCTTAATCCGAGAAATATATTAAATTTTTTCGTTTCCAGATGGTAGTTGGTTCTTCGTTTCTTTGGTGCGTTTAATGCAATGCTGTCTTTTAATTAATGCATTATCATATTTGTTCGATTATTATTATGGCTAATTGAGTTAAATTAAATACTAATAAAATATGTTTTACTTAATCAGTTTTTGTTTTCGTTTTTATAATATTCCTTTTTTTAAAAAATGTGTTTCGTAATAGATGTTCAAAATCTTTTTTAAATTAATATTAAAAATACCATTTTATCATTAAAATTAGAAAAAAGAAGTAGAGGATCATAAAAGTAAGAGAAATGAAGTAAATGATCAGAAAAATTAAAGGAAAGAAATAGATTATCAGAAAGATGAGAGAAAAAAATGTAGATGATCAGAAAAATAAAAGTACAAAACAGGCGATTAGAAAAATAACAGGAACGAAGTAGATGATCAGAAAAAGAAAATGATCAGGAATATGAGAGAAAAAATAGATGATCAGAAAAAGAAAAGTAGATGATTAGAAAATAGAAAAGAAGTTTTGTTATTCTAATGTCACTGACAATACAGAGACAGTTATCTTTATGCCATAAGCAAGGGCTGCACCTCTGTTACTCATTTAGCACTACCCAGGGGGCACATATAGCTTGAAGATATGCTACGGACTGAGTAACACTCCCCCACAACGCTCTACGATCATACACTGAAGTGACAAAAGTCATGGGATAGCAATATGCAAATTTTCAGATGGCAGTAGCATCGCGTAGAACAGGTATAAATGCGCAGTGCTTTCGCAGAGCTTTCATTTCTGTTCAAGTTATTCATGTGAAGAGGTTTTGACGTGATGATGACCGCACGACAGGAATTAACAGACTTTGAACTCGGAATGTTAGTTGAAGCTAGACGCACGGGTCATGCCATTTCGGAAATCGTTAGGGAATTCAACATTCCCAGATCCACTGTGTCAAGAGTGTGCCGAGAGTATGAAATTTCAGGCATAACATCCAACCATGGACGACACAGTGGTCGACCCGCCTGCACTTAACGACCGAGACCGGCGACGTCTGCAAAGAGTCGTAAATTCTAACAGACAAGCAACACTGCGTCAAATAACTGCAGAAATCAATGTGGGACGTACAAGGGACTTGTCTGTTAGAACTGTGTGGAGAAATTTGGCTTTCTTGGGCTATTCCAGCAGAAGACCGACTCGAGTGCCTTTACTGACAGAACGACATCGCTTGCAGCGACTCTCGTGGGCACGTGAGCATATCGGTTGGTCCCTAGATGAATGGAAAACCGTGGCCTGGTCCGATGAGTCACGATTTCATTTGGTAAGAGCTGATGGTAGGGTTCGAGTGTGACGCAAACCCCACGAAGCCATGGACCCAAACTGTCAGCTAGGCACTGTTCAAGCTGGTGGTGGCTCCGTAATGGTGTGGGCTGTTTTTTCATGGCATGGACTTGGTCCTCTGGTGCGACTGGACCGAACATTAACTGGAAATGCTTATGTTCAGCTACTTGGAGATCACTTGCAGCCATTTATGGACTTCATGTACCCAAACAACGATGGGATTTTTATGGATGACAATGCGCCATGTCACCGGGCCACAACTGTTCGCGATTGGTTTGAAGAACATTCTGCACAATTCCAACGAATGATCTGGCCACCTAGATCGCCCGACATGAATCCCATCGAGCATTTATGGGACATCATCGAGAGGTCTGTTCGTGCCCAAAATCCTGCACCATCAACGCTTTCACAATTATGGACGTCTATCGAGACAGCATGGCTCAATATTCCTGCAGAAGACTTCCAACGACTTGTTGAGTCCATGCCACGTCGAGTTGCTGCACTTCGCCGGGGGAAAGGAGGGCCGACACGATATTAAGAGGTATCCCATGATTTTGTCACTTCAGTGTATTAGACCAGGACCTACGGTTTAAAGCGGATTTTAAAAGAAAAGAAGTAAATGATCAGATAAATAAAAGTACAAAACAGATTATTGGAAAAATAAGTGAAACGAAGTAGATGATCAGAAAAGTAAGAGAAAAGAAATAGATGATCAAGAAGATAAAAAAAAAATTATGATAAATTTTATAAAAGTCATTTAACGGAACTAGTTAAATTAGTCTTCCTATATTTTTATGGTGGATTCATAAATCGAACATTTAAATTGTAATCGTAATTATAATTTTTTCATTAAATTGACAACTGTTTTAATTATTTTGTATATTATTTCGTACTGTTTTATTTAATTTATTTTTGTATTACATTGATAACTGGGATATATAAAAAAAATAACGAAATTAAAGTGATTTTAATTAGTACAACTTATAAAAAAAATTGTGACATTGCAGCTTATAGTAGTTGTTGAAATAATGTATGTTTTCCTAGTTAGTAAATAATACAGAAATCAACTTTAAGTTAAAATAAATTTTAATTGCGTAATAATTCAATTTATAATAAACCTTAACGCGTTTAGAATACGCGAGAAATACGCGTTTTTGAAGTCGTTTTAAAATTAAAATAGTTCATCGAATAAATTCCTTAACAAATTTCCAAGGAAATAAATGACTTTATTTCTAAATTTTTATGTCACTATTTTATTTACTTTAAAGAATAGAATAAAACTTGGTAGAATAGAATAAAATAAGGTTCTCTTCATATTTCCGTATAAAAAAATATGTTACTATCAATGCTCTAGTTTTTCTGCCTGTTTGTCTATTTAAAACTCATCAGGGTTACCAGTGGTAGTCAACCTGATCCCTACCGCCCACTAGCGGATGTTCTAGCTTTCATAGTGGGCGGTAGGGATTTTGTCGTTAACTGAAGCACTTTTCTTTTTTTTTATTTAATTGACTTTTTTAAATGTTATAACAGAATAATTTTCAAGTATTGCTTAAAAATGCCTGTCTAAAAAAATATGTGGAAAAAGATATTCATTTTATTGATACCTTTCCCTACTTCATATCTTGTGGAATCAATTCTTAGTGCTATTAATAATATTATAGCAAAAGAAAGAAACTGCCTGAATATTGCCAAAAGAGGATATCTTTGTTTGTTTCTTACGAAAATTGGCCAGTATCCAGTATAATATCATTTTTATTTTATTAAATATCATTTTTATGACCAAATTATATCATCTTTTAAATATTTGCCCGTCTATTTGTTGTTTTATAAATAATTCGTCAATAACTTAACCGATTAACATGAAATTTTTTATACATGTTCAAAATACAGTCGCTTAAAATATACGGTACTTTTTTTTCCAGCAATTAAACTGGTCAACAGTAATGCTGTTAAATGGATAAAAAACAGGTACAGTTAAATAAATAAACAGGCTGCTTAAATAAATAAATTGTAGCTGGCTACTAAATTGTAATAAATAACTAAACTGTAATGGCTACAGTTAAATAAATAAACTGTAGCTGCTTCTTATGTACTTAGCTACGCCAAAGCCGAATAAAACTACAAAAGTTGCCCACTGGCCTGAGGGGTTTTTTTTTTTTTTTTTTTTTTTTTTTTACAGATATTAAAAATATGGCCTGATCGCAATATATGGGCTGTTGAGATTTGATGACTTTTTATTTCGCCAACTGGAAGATAATTCGCCAAATGTGGTAACCCGTTACTTGGCGGAATTGGCGAAAATAATTTTTGACACCAAAGCACTATTCTGAGATTTTACCAAAAAATATACATATTTCACAGATAGTAAAGTGTCTCATTTGATGTAGTTTTATTTGCTTGGGGTTTTATTAAAAGGTGGTCGCTCGCGATATATGATAATATCAGACGTCGTGCGGGCCCTTTTTAAAATATTTCAGGACAAAATTCCACTGGTTATAAAATTATTTTGTGTTTAAAACCCGTAGTTAACTATAAAAAGAAAATTAAGATGCTTTGAACACTTTCAATACATATTTTTAAACAATTACTCATTTACTATTTTATTTTGTTGTTGTTTGTTGTTGTTTCTTATCCCACTTGGCTGGCCAAGCCCACGAGCCCATATGGACTCATGATTGAAGGGGAAGGAAGCAGCTTCTGTTGTGATGGAGCACCCGTAGGTAGAAGCCTGACTTTTGCTCCGTGACGCTCTTACAGTCATAGAAGACCGGGATCTACGGCTTAAAGTGGATTCCGAACCACTACAAACATCCATGGCACCGCCGGGATTCGAACCCGAAACCTGTGGCACCGAGCGCTAGACACTCGGCCATTCAGGTCCCAAATTTGCCAACGGCACGCAGTGTTCCCAGGTGGTCACTATTTTATTTTTACTGATATATATACAATGAAAAAGTTTCCTTTACCTTTTAAATTTTGTTTTGAACTAATTTTACTATGAAAATCAACAATATTAAAACTTTTTTTTGCAGGAAAACAAGAATATTTTCATGAGTTTCTCTAGCTTGTTCATATTTAATAGAAATATATTCACAACAATATATATAAATGAGAAAACGCAAAAGGAATTACAGACAGAAATACAGCTTGACTCTATAATTTATTAAACAACAATTTCTTTGGTTGTACCCAATTTAAAATTATCCTTAAATATTATTAAGAAAACACAAAAACTTTATCATTTTATTTAAAGATTTTTCTTCTGATCCATAACCTAGTTATTGGCAAGTTCACTTTTGTATTTCATAATTAAAATTTTTTTTCTTCGTTTTCTGTAATTTCTATCAATTAAATATCAAATTATTATAAAGATATAAATGTTACAGAAAAAGTCAGAATATCACAAAGTGGCCAATGTTGTTCATAATAGCCCAAAGCCCGACATTAATTTTTTCAGGCATTTGCCTGGTTTCTAGAGCCACTTTGAAAATTTGGCTAGACTTGGGCCTCTGCCGTAACATAAGTAAAGGTTAAATAAAAAATTGATATAAATATTGCTCATATTATGGGGTGGCTCTCTAAACTTCAAATGAAACTTTTCTTTTTATCACAAAATGAAATTTCCCATTTTTCTTACATTATCTAGAAATGAGTTCGATGCAATATATCATTCCATTCCAGTAGCCAGAGGTTTGTAGTTGTCTCCTTTGATCAAGAATTGTTCAGTTCATGATTATGAACTGAATTAATAAATGTCAAACTTGATTATTTTGCTCCTGTAGAATCCTGTATGCTTTGTGCCAGATGCATTGCCATAATACCAAGTCGCCAAGTAAACATAATAATGGATGTCGGAGTTAGTTTTCGCGGTAAAGCGATATTAAGCCAAAATCCATCACTAGAATGCGAAATCGCCTAGTAAACAAACAAAATGGCTGTCAAAGTTCCATTTCGTTGCAAAACGCTATTTCGCCAAAATTCGTCGTCAAAAATCGCTATTACGCCAAGATTAGTAGCCAAACAGTTATAACGTCAAATTTTATTCTTTAAATTGCTTTTAAACCAAATTATATTGCTTTAACGTCAAAATATATCTTTACTTTGTCGAAATTTTATTCCTAAACTGCTTTTACGCCAAATTATCAAGTAGAATTTTGTTTTGCTGGCTCACAAAAATGTATTATTTTAACAAAGATAACAATCACTATTACGATAAAATTACTCCAAAATTATTCGATAGTACGCCATTTATTATTATTATTATTATTATTATTATGCCAAAAAATATTTTACTTTGTTTAGGATGGGGAATTCGAATAATAACACAATATTAATAAAAAAAAAAAAAAAAAGAAATCATAGAATTACTTACATTTTATTCTGATATATCCTTTGTTGAAACCCAAAATGATCTTTTTAATGCATTAAAACATATCCTTTCATAGTCATATCGAATGAATGAAGAAAACAAGAACAACATCGCAAAACCACAGAAAAGTTCAATACATTCCAACGTCCTTTTTCTCTTTATCTCAGAAATTTTTTTCTCCAACTGCCTTTTTCTTAACGTTCTAAAATTAAAAAGTTACATCTTCCCGCGAAAATTAAAATAACGGTTGCCACAAAACCTTAACTATGTTAACAGCATTAAAATGAAACATCACAAAACCACAGAAAAATTTAATGCGTTCGAGCGGCGTTTTTGCAATGAACTAACGTTCTAAAAATAAAAAGTAATATTTTTTCGAGAGAATTCAAATAACGGTTATCACAAAACCGTAAATATGTTGACAGCATTAAAGAAAATAATTATTTCATAATCAAATAAAAGTTATTAATAAAGTAAAAAATCTTTTTTTTTTTTTTTCCTTAGTGGCAACATCATAAAAATTGTTTATCTGTATCAGTGGCCGATATATGTTATAAGAATTGCTAATTTGTGAATATTTAAAGGAATAATATTAATTTATCGGAATAATTAAGTAAAAGAATGTATATTTCTGTTATTATTTACAGAATATTATTATAATTATATTGTAATAATTATTTTAATTAAATAAAAATTCTGCTAATAACAATCAAAGTAGCAATAAAATAGTCATTATATTGTTCGGAAAAAGGTGAAGTTACCAATTTCTATGATTACAATATTGTAACCCTAAACAAATATTACGGGTTGCAACATTGGCCACTACCTCAGAGGTACATAATTCTAGATTTCAACCAATGCATTTTTTTTTTTTTATAGCTATCAATAAAGCTACACACCTCATGATTTGGAAAATAATGGACTTAAAAAAAATTGACATGATTTACACCAATGTTTTAATATTTATCACTTGATACACATCATTTTATTAATAAGTTGATATACATAATGGCAGCAAAATAAATAATGATGGGCAAAATATATTTTTATGTGGGCCTGAATCGCCGAGTGGCTAGCGCTCTGGTGCTCAGTACCACAGGTTTCGGGTTCGAGTCCCGACGGTGCCATGGATGTTTGTAGTGGTTCGGAATCCATTTTAAACCGTAGGTCCCAGTATAACATGGTAGAGCGTTGCGGAGGTATTGTTACTCCGCGTCCGTAGCTTATCTCTAAGCTAAACGCATCTCCTGGGTAGTGCTAAGTGAGTAACGTCGGCGCAGCGCTTGTCTTAAGGCATCAAGACAATTGTCTAAGTGTTTGCCAGCTGCATTAGAATATATATATATTTATTTATATTTAGGTAACACCAGTAAGGTTAGATGTAAAATATTGTTAGATACTTAAAAGTATTTAATACATACTCTGAAGATCACAAAAAATATTCAACACCGGGAAGAAGCTATTATCCTGTCAGCAAAATAAACATTATTTTTTAACCTCTTAAAATTTATATTTTAGCCTATGTTTACTGACTTTCAAAGTAATCCTATTAAAAAAAATACAGTAGCATAATAAATAAGCAGTATAGAATAATAGTTTTCTGAGATATAGATATGTTGATCAATTTTTAATTAAACGTTGATCGCTTTTTTTATGCACATCTTCGCAGGTGCAAGCTTTTCAGCTGTAGCCTTAATAATATTGTATCCTGTGTTTAACATCATCTCTGCAACTTTTACAGCACTCAAATCATTTTCTTTACAGCCTCTTCATTTTTCAGCCCGCCCTTCTTTGCCTCATTGAGCAACAGATGAAAGTTTGTTGCCATCTGTTGCTGAATTCGTATTCCTTCTCACTGAAAGATAGGGCTCTTAAGAGTCTCACACAAATCTTGTTTTGCCATTTTTTCCCCTAATAAGTTATCGTCTGATTCCTCTTTCAGCAGTACTTCTATTGTCAAAACAGAATGAATATTCTGCCCGTTTGTTTGGTTTTTTTTTCACAAATTACATCATTTCTTGCGCAATAGAAATTTTTGATGTAGAAGGTAATTTTTTAAAGTCTTTGTAGACTCTTAAAATTCCGATGTCAACTTCAAAGAGAGAGCTCTCCTCGCATCAGTAACAATGTGGTTATTGATTGAGAACAGCTTTCGGGAATTGAATTGCCATGAGACAAACTTCAGCTTGATTTAGCCAGTTTGGCTAAAATGTGGTAGACCATCTTTCTTATCCAAGACCAAGACCATCTTTCCTATAATAACAACTGACCAATATTTGCATATACCCAGATCTTTCCTGTAATATTATATTTCTTTGGAGAAATTGTCGCACATAAACATTACACATTCGGATTTAAGATTATCCCAGTCCAAGTCATTTTTTATGACCTGAGTCATTCGTTCTCCAACGCGACAAATAGCATCTTTAGTTTTTATGTCTTTTTAGATATTTGGTGATATATATCTTATATCTCTCAGTAATGGGTTAGAAAAGAATAATTTTTGTTGCAGGAATTCTGTTATTTTAATGTAGTAGCTATGAATATCATGCAGAATATCTTTAATATCAGAGTACCTAAGAATCTTTGAAACTACAGAACCAGCATCAATGCTGTTGAGAGAAATTCAATTGTCAGCATCTTTATACTTAATGATTGAGATAGACAGACCCTTTTTTTACCAATAATTTCTGGTTTCATAAAATTTCTTAATAATTCATTTTTGTTTAACGTAAAGTATATGTACAAGTGGGGCCTCTTTTTAAAAGACACTCAGATAGGTTGAGAAATATTAACCATAAAAACAACAAAATTAAGATACAATAGATTATCTGACTTTTATAAAAAGCTGCAAATGCTGTTGTACCTATGACTGAGTTTGAAGTTCGATTATGGTAAAAACTTCAAAAAATATTTCTTTTAAAAACATCAGGTTGTTCAAGCTTCATATGCTGGACTCAGAATGGTAGAAAAGGAAACAGGTGCTATTGAATGTCCATCATAACCAAGACAACATTTTGCAATAATTGTAGTATTTTGTCATCCTTCTAAATCTAATGAGTCATGGACAAAAATAAAAAAAGATTACTAGGGACAACTACGTGAAGATTACAAGAGACAATTACTGAGAAGTTTTTTTGATATTGATTTCGATTCACATCAAGAAAAATTTGAAAATCGTTGTCTCATAGATTTAGAAAATGTAATTGTCTCTATAAGAGAGAATTCTTTAATTCAAAGTGGGTTGCCGACTCCTAATATTAATGATAATTTCGGGATAAATATTTATCTGAAACAAGGTATAACTAATCGATTATAACTGCTTTAATCAGAGAAAATGAAACCAAAATTACCATAGAACAAAAATTTACAATGAAATTATAAATAGTATAAACATGTTAAAAGAAAGAATGTTTTTAATGTTGCACCTGGAAGCATAGGAAAAACTTTTTTTAATAAATATTATTGCATAACTTTAAGAGGAAGTGGGAAAATCGAAGTTGCAGTAGCATCTTTAGGTGTCTCAGCAACCCTTTTACTAATGGTAAAACTTCTCTTTCAATGTTCAAAATACCTAGAGATGTTGACAAACAGAAAACACCAGTTTTCATATATCTAAAAATTGCGATAACGCTACAATGATCAGAGATTTGGTTCGGGATTATACGGTCATTTTTTGAACACTTTAGGCTAATTAGACCGGAACCTACTGCTTAACGTGAATTCTGAACCACTAACAAACATCGTCACCGTTAGGATTTGAACCTGAAGCCCGTGGTACAAAAGACCACAATGCTAGCCAATTGGCCATCAGGCAGTAAAATTATCGGAGATGATTGTCTAATAGTCTGGAATGAATGCACAATGGCTAATAAAAAAAAGCGATAGAAGCTGTCGACAGAACTTTATAAAACAAAAAAAGAATGGAAGGCATGATTTTTTTTATTTTCAGGTGATTTTCGTCAGACTTTACCGATAATTAATAGAAGTGCAAGGGCTGGTGTGGTAAATGCATCTATCAAATGATATCTTTGGAATGAGATTAAAAAAGCTATCATTAACAGTCAGCATGCATGTTCATCAAGAAGGTCCAACTGCTCTTTCGTTTCCTAAATTGTTGCTGTTTGTAAGAGAAGGAAAGATAACTCACGAAAATTATAAACATCGATCTCTAATGAATTATGTGGCGTAGTTCTGTAGCAGATCTTATAAAAAAAAAGTTTATCAATTATAAGTGATACTAAAAATAAAAAGGATTAGAATTATACGGATATTCGAATGAATTATTAAAATTTTATGGATATTAGAATGAACTCTTTTGTGTCCTAAAAACGATACAGTGGTCTTAATAATATTATCATAGCCAAATTTGAAACATATGAAATGATTTATACATCAATTAAAGCCATGGTTGTTAGCCAAGATGACTAAACCAATTATATTGTCGAGTTTTTAACAAAACTTGGAATCAAGACATCCACCTCATAGAATTAAATTAAAAATAGGTGTTTCTATAATTTTAATAAGAAATTTAAATCCACAAAAGCATTGTAATGATACAATACGAGTAACTAAGTTGCAGAAAAATGGTATGGATAGTTAAAAAATTCTCGAAATTTCGTAGAATTGGAAACTCTTTATTACTACTATATATATATTACTACAGGAATTCAGAATAATCCAGCAAATGAAACAATTAATCAGATTAGACCAAAAAAATGAATATCGACAAGTGGACATAGAAGTGGGTTTCTCTCGTGAATCCATTCACGCAATACCGTCAGATTATTTGAAGATGAAACGTATCAGTGCAAAGTTTGTCCCAAGGCTGCTGAATCCGTATCAAATGAAAACTATGCAGTTCACCGCGGCCGAATGTTATGAAAAAAGTACAGAGGACCCAACGTTTTTTGAGACAATGGTTACTTGCGACGAAACCTGGGTGCACGCTTGCGACCCAGAGACAAAGATGCAGTCATCAGAATGGCACACAACGTCCTCTCCTGGACCAAAGAAATCATGCCATATCAAATCCATAATTGAGCGATGCTCATTGCCTTTTCCAACAACAAAAGCGTGGATCCCTTCACGCAATCATGTCAGATGATTTGAGGATGAAACGTATCAGTGCAAAGTTTGTCCCAAGGCTGCTGAATCCGTATCAAATGAAAACTATGCAGTTCACCGCGGCCGAATGTTATGAAAAAAGTACAGAGGACCCGACGTTTTTTGAGACAATGGTTACTTGCGACGAAACCTGGATGTACACTTACGAGTCGATTGGACTGCACGTGATGAACACTAAAAATGCTATAACTCACATACTAATAGTGCGACAGCTAAAACAAATTTAAACACGTGTCTTTTGAAGGTTAGGGCTAACTAAAAATCATATGGATTTAATGCTAGTAGCGCCATCTATGTATAACCTATGAACATGTCAGCCCAACTGTTATATATATATATATATATATGACCAGCAAAGCAGGCAGGTATAGTACAATAAAAAAACTTCTTAAAATGGGAATAACAAGTTTCTTATTGAAAAAATATATCATTTATATTTTAAAAATCTAATTTGAGTTTTATTCTGTTTTATTTTACTTATTATTTCTTTTAACATATCCATTTGTTATTTCAATTTACTTTTTGTTTGTGGTGCTGCCATCTATTGACATATTTCTAAAACTCCTCTTCATCATCTATTGATATTATTTAAAATCTATTTAGTTAAAAGCAAAAATTTTTGTTTGTTATTTTAATCACATAAGTTAATCTACTTTACTGAAATTTAGTGGAAAGAAAAAATATGGTTAATTTTAATATAATTATGCTACTAATAATTATTAGATATTATGTTTGTTGTTGTTGTAATTTATTAAGATAATTTAAAATGGTTCCAGCAAACTTCATCCAGAATTGAATAGGAACATATAGATGGAAACGTCTTGTGTTTACAGGGATATAGTAAAAATCAAAATCAAAGGGATGTGCTTATGATTGACAAAGTATATGTTAACAATATGCCTATAATAACAATGTGTGCATAATTTTACAGAAGGTAACAATTTATTTAACAAAATCACAATAATCATAATTTTATTTAAGTGAAATAAAATGTCTCAGCATAGTCTTAATCATAAAAATCTATTCATCCTCATTATGGTAATTTAATTTTCCAGTAGTCCAGTCCTCGTCTGATGTATCTTCATCATCTATACCATGCTGTACATAACTAGTCTCACTGTGTATATCCTTCAAATTCCAATCCTTTTCCTGGAACTGAACTTCTGAACCTTCACCCATATCTTTTTGCATACGATTGACTTCTTTTTCAACTCTGACTTTTTCTGCTTCTTGCTTCTTTTGCATCATTTTTTCTAATTCTGGTCTGTATTCTGTTTCATATTCTTTTGCAGCTTCTTCTACATGTTTAAAGAATTCATCCAACCCTGATCCAACAAGTGATGAAACTCCAACAGCTCGAAGATTACTATAAAACTCCTCCAAAACCAGACTTGTGGATCGTGTCAAACTGGAAACATAGGAGTCATCTGCTTCAAGAGCTTCTTGGAAAACTACAAAGTCTCGCATCCACTCAATGGCAAAGCTGCAATCCACCACATCAGTTTTATTTAACACCACAATAAAAGGCAGTTTGGTTTTATATAATATACTGCAAGCATACAACATGTTTGACATGAAAGTTACTGGTTTAGCACTTCTCACTATGTCCATAACATATACTACAACAGTAGGATAAGATAATGACAATGCTTCTGTGATTATCATACCAGAAGCAGACCATGTAAACACTTCAATCTGTCCAGGAGTATCCAAGATAACATGCTTCACTTTAGAGCTATTCTTATCAATTAAACCCATAACTTGATGGAATTTAGTTGCAAATAAATTTAAAGAGGTCATAATTGCACCATTAGGACCGAGTGAATATTGTTTCATGACCTCTTTATACTTCACTGTGCCACGTATGTCAATATTTGCTGGGAACGGAACATTATAGCAGGCAGGATCAAGATTTATCAGATATGGAGGTGTTTCTTTGGAATGTAAATGAGATGTTAATCTTTGCACGAAAGTTGTTTTACCTGAACCAGCCATACCTAATACAATCAGGCAAATTGGCTTCTGAGAAAGTTTTACATCTGCTAAAGATCCAGTAACATCTGCTACTGCAGAATCCATTTCGGGTTCATGATGGCTAGACTTAATATCAACTGGAATACCTAAAAATAAATAAGATTTATATTTTTAATAAATAATTTTTTAATCAATCACAATATTATTTCCTATTAAACCTTTATATAATTATGGTTACAGTTGAAGATTCACATTAGACTAAAAATTCAAAACTAAGAAAATTAGAGAGTGAGGAGTTTTCTCTTCATCTACCTGTCAATAGAGTACTTTCCTCCAACTTCTAGATGTAAGATTTCTTCAGAGGAAATCTGGACTCATAGTGATGCAATTAGAAAAATTAAAAGTTTTCAGTGTGAATTGTGAAATAAGTAATTGCTTATTAAATAATAACTATTTTTCATAAAACAAAATTTCTAAAATTAATTCATGAATCAATTGTTGCCTAGTACTTATTTTAAAATTCAGAGGCTCAACAATTTTTTAAGTACATTTCTTATATTTTTATCCGGATCCTCATAAAATTTCTATTTATTTATTAAATGACTAGTAGTTGGAACAATGTAGAATTCGTTCAACAAATTAAAAATCATCTCTTTTTAAATTTACTTAATATTCACACCAAAAAAAAAAATAATTTATAACTACTTACTACTATTATTAATTTATTATTATTATATTATCATTATGTTCAATAAAATTGGCAAAAATGAAGTTTTATATTAAATTTTAACTGTGAACTGGAAGCAGCAAATACTTCAAAACTATACTGTTTTAAAATTAAGAATTTTACCATCAAATTAAAACATACAAATTTACAAATCAGTAGATATTTTATAGAGATTAAAAGTTATTTATATTTTACAATGTTAATGAAATATGAATAAAGTGAATAATGTCATTACTAACAGAATTATTTTCAAATGATTACACCCTTATTCATATTTTGGTTTAATAACTTTTTAAACAGTTAACACTTTGTATTCAATAGTTTTTTATAGAAAATTCATGTTTCTAATATGAAAAATAATGTCATTTACATGCTCCACAATACATTATTCAAAGTTAATAACTGTTATTTAAAGGACATATTTTTAGTAGTTGATGTTCTTTTTTTTTTTAATGGATATTGCACATACTTTTTTGCCTCTTCAAATTTATCATTTTTACCTTATGAAATCAATGCAAGTTTGAATTTTATAAGTTTCCAATTTTGTATTACTTCAAAAACAGATTATAACAAAACTCTGTAAAGGATTAATTTGTTTTGTGATCATATTGTTGCAAGTTAATATACATAAATATATTAAAATAATTTTAATAAACAAAATATGAAGATTACATTGAGTAACTTTGTTAAACTATTTTACTTATTATCACATAAGAGTTTTAAAATTTAATGTAAAAATTTTATTACACCACACAATGTTAAGCAATAATATTTTTTAATTGTTTAACTTGATTTAACATATATTATTTAAATAAATTGTGTTAAATCATGTTAACAAGAACTGCAATTAGTGAAAATGCATCTGGAAAAATATTATATATATACTTTTCTTTTAATTTTTATAACAATTTAAAATAAAGAAATAAGAATTAACTTCTGAAAGACTAATTTTACCACAAATCTAAATTTAGTACAGTCAATAAAAAATATCTAACATAAATACCCTAATTTCATTGCAATTAAAATAAAAATGTTTTATATTAGGGGAATGTCAATGAGTCATCTGCCACCAAACCCTACTTCTGTACCAAAAAGGTGATGGTTCCTCAATTCAAGTAATGTGTGCCTGGCAAGCTGTCAATTTGAGTAATGTATTTTTTTATGATAAGCAATCCAGTTTATGATGTATCTTATTTTTAAATATTCTTTTGATCAGTATGCATGCTTGTCCATATTATGTTTTTTGTGTGTGTTTGCTTTTGGATTTTCATTATTACTCGGATTATTAATTTTTCATTATAAACGGAGTCGAAAAGTGAGTTTATATTAATTAATTACATGTGTAAATTATTATTATTCATTATAAATTTGCATATTTGTCCATTAAACCAAAATTCATTCTTTAAGCCTAATTTCATAATCTTTTAGCATCTGCATACTGTATTTGTTATTTCTACATTTAATCACTAAAATTAAAGTCTAATAAACTATTATTTATGTATATATTTAATGTATTAAGCATAGAATTTTATTTCATTACCAGAATACATCGTTTGATTAATTTCACCATGTTAATGTAAAAAATCATGTAAATTCCTCTTAATAAAAATGATTTAAATGAAATAATTTATCATTGTTTTATGAGGGGGGAGGTCTCCCAGTGAGTTTTTAATATTAGAATTTAAAAATTATTTAAAAAATAACAAAATTCTCTAAATCAAACTTTATATCAGTATTTTCAGAGACAGCACTAACAATTAACCAGAAAAGGAATATACAGTATAAAATAGAAAAAGAAACCAAAAGTAATACACAGTACACAAAAGTAAGAGGCAAGTATTTGTATTCTGATCTAACGGTTGAGTTCTTAGAAATAGACATGAGGGGGGGGTATAAGGATAAAAACTTCAAAACTGCAAAAAAAAATGTCAAACAAGGGAGAAGGAATTAGCGGAGATCACAAAAATGGGCATTCTTTGATATAGGATGCCCCTCTGCCACATCTCAGTTTCACGCAAAGTTAACAATCGACAAATTTTAATGATCATCGACAAAGATGACTCAATTCCTTACTCTAATTACAACAAGCTTACATACGGTCCCAGACTGACTATTTTTAAACATGACTTCAATTAGCATAATCTTAGTTATGCATATGCTATCTTAGGCTTAAGCTAATTAGAAAATTAATTAACATTTTTAATGTTGCTTAATATTTATATTTAATATTTTTTGGTAAAATTGCAGATAAGGGGCTGGGATTTGGGGTCAAAAAATCTCTTCTCCAAAATGTGCCAAGTAGGGGGTTGAGATTGAAAGTGAAGTGAATTGCAAACCATACAAGAAACCTTATCACATTTGGCGACTAATCGCCCAGTTAGCGCTACAGAAAATGTTGCCAAATCCTAATGGCCCCTATTTTGCAATTTGGCCTATTCTTTTACTATTATTAATTATGTATATCATTCATAGAATGCATCTTGTTTTGATTCGTTTTAATGTCATGTCATGATTTAAAATTTTGAAAACAAAAGAAACCACAATAAAATTTAGGCAGCAAGTTAAGATTGATTCTGTTCACATAATGGAGCAGGAATGGTAGTTAATAAGGAATCTCTTTAGACATTGGGCTTTAAACGTGTGTACCATGAAGAAAATGGCAAAGTTTAATGGTACTGTCTCTCCTCTAAAAATGCATTTGGAGAGAATAGCATTTTCATTTCAAGATGTTTTGTTATCAGCATTAAATTTATTTTGAGAGGATATATAATAAAACATAAGAGAGTTTAAGGGGTTAACATTAAATTTAAAAAAATGAAAGTAAAAATAATTATATTGGCAAAATAGTTAATTACCTGATGTTGAAGCTGTATCAGATTCCAACACATTAGGTGCAGATGTATCCATATCACAAACAATATTTTGCAAGTCTTTTTCGGCACTCATAGTGAATACCTGAAATTTTCACCAAAATCACACTGAAAAAGAAATATCTTTTATTTCATTAATTACTATTTTAAATTTCCAAAAAATAAATACATTTTACAAAAATCTTTAAGAACTACAATTTATCATAATAAATAAATTTAAATTATGCAGCAATTTTTCATTGGAATTAAGATTAATTTACATTAAAAATGAATGATCAAATCTTTAACCCATATATGCCTATATAAATATAACATTGTAAATAAATTAATTTATCTTTACCTTTAATACAATAACAAAATAACTAAATATATTCTGAATTTAAATTATTAATCGATTGCCTATAAATGATAATATTCTTCAATAGTAGTCACTTTTATGATTACAAAGAAAAAAAATTATGAAAACTAATAAATTAATTTAAGTTACATTTTTAACGATTTATACATAATTGTTTGGTTATTAATCATTTAATATTCAATTGAAACTGAAATTTCAAAAATAGAAAAAAAACTGGAAACATTAACAGAATTTCTTCGCCTCACTTTTTCAGAAGAAAAACTTTCAATCTCTGAATTTCTATATTTATTTTATATAAATTTTATTGGTAACAATTAAAGTTGATTATTTTTCAGAACTAATTGTATAATAATTAATTCTGAAAAATACGTTATAAACAATATAGTAGTGTCTAAAGATGAAAATTACATTTATTTTTCAAATAGTAAACACTACTAGGAAGAAATATTCCAAACTTTTTCACAGCATGAAATTAATTTTAAAATTGTATTTCTGATAGTAATTATTTATATTCATTAATGTTCTGATATTAAATTAAATTTGTATTTAAATGTTATAAAATCATGATCTATGAATTATACAGAATATTTACTTCGCTAAGAATATTATAATTACTGAGCGGTTTAAAACAAACAAAAATACCATCACTGATAAAAATTTAGCAGATGGGTTAATAAGCGATTTCATTTGTTTACATTTACATACCATATTAAACAATAATTATAAATAATTTGAGCTAAAATATAAAAGTTCACTTCATATTTTATTTTTTTTTCTTCCATATAAATATCACACAATTAGTATATAAAGAAATGTATATAAAATCATTTAAAAAAGACAGGAGATACAAAAATACCACCACTGATAAAAATTTAGCAGATGGGCTAATAAGCGATTTCATTTATTTACATTTACATACCATATTAAACAATAATTATAAATAATTTGAGCAAAAATATAAAAGTTTACTTCATATTTTATTTATTATTTTTTTTTTCTTCCATATAAATATCACACAATTACTATAACCAGAAATGTATATAAAATCATTTAAAAAAGACAGGAGATATAAGAAAATACATCAATGCCACCACCAATGAAAATACATCAATGAAAATACAATCAATGGAGGATACACAAAAAATATGGGGATTTTGCTAGGTCTCTTTTAGACATAAAAGGAATAAAGTATATCTCAATGCTTTGTACTTTTAGATTACAAAATTCTAAAATAAGTTGACAAACATTCATTGATAATTTTAATTAAATTCTAAATAACCTTTTACTTGAAGTATTACAACCAAAGATAATATTCACTTCTTTAACATTAATTTGGAGAAAGTATATAATTTAATAATCACTCAACATACGCTCTCTTAACTTGTTAACATGTGCTATGCTTGATAAACTAACTTTGATTCACGTGTTATGTTGCCAGATCGTCTTTCAGAATATTCAATTTTCTTTATTTATTTTTTATGAAAAGGAATTAATGTTTTAAACTTGATATGTTTAGTTATTAGCAAATTTGATTTAAAATTTTGAATATTATTCTATTTAGCTATAACTTTTCAAGGAAGAAATGTGCAACATTCCTATTATTTTTATCAAGTTCCCACTAGATTCAATCAATTATTTTACCTGTAACTGTGTTGATCACAATTGTTGTTATGAAGATGTGCTAAAATGTCAAAAGTTGTCTAGCCTGTTATTTTTTTTTTAATGTGCTAATGCTCTCTCTTAATGTATAAATGAATTTTGTTATTTTATTAAATAATATTATTCTTATGATGTAGGCTGTGCCAATATGTTCTTTTTTAATTATTCAAATAAAAATAGTAGAAAATTTATATATTTACAATGCGAAACTATGCAAATAAATTGTTTACAATATCATAATTTTTCGATCGTATTAAAGACTTAGTGTATAATTATTAATATTTCTTTATTGTAATTTGAATAATGTTAAGCAAACATTTTTTCACTCTCCTAATATGAACTCGTGCGATGTATTCGCTCATAGAGATAGTATTAAAATGACTGGCAACGAATAAATTTTTCTTTGCGTAGAAAACTTTTAGATTTCAAGTATGGGCAAGTGCAATCCTATAACAAGGATAATCCCTGCATCAATTGCTTGGCTCGTTTTATTACTTGCTACTGGAATATTTTTTGCGTTTCCGTAAGTACTAGACAGTCAACAAATTAATTTATTCTGTGTTATTTGTTTTTACTTGATTAAACAATTATAAAATATTTGGATGATCCTCACTTCACTTTAAAGAGCATGGTTATCACTTTAATTATTTATAACGAAATTTTTTCATACACATTTTAAATTTGAATTGATATTATGTATGCTTCTTTAGCAGTGATTTTTGTAAATTTGATCAAACTCATTTTTTTTTTTTCTGTAGTGTTAAAAAATGTTTATATTTTGTCATTTAAGAGATCTAAGCAATAACAAGAATTTTGCTCCCACACGTATCATATTTTATATAATTAGTTTTCTTGTAATATAATCTCTAACAAAATTCTTTTTCATCAAATTATGAGAAAACATTCAACTTTGCTTTTAATAAAATATAAATTGAATATAAGTTATTAGTCATATAATTTTCTTAATGATGTCTATTTGACAAATTACAAATAATAGAGGTCTCTCTGTAGTTTAAATTTCTTTTAACAATAACTTGCTGATTTTTAATCTTAAAATAAAAAGTTATTCTTACCTCCAATTGAATTTATTTTGACATGCAGGTAACAAAAGTTATCTGCATTTTTAATTATATAGATAAATCATTTTATAAATGAGTTTTTTATGAAAACTTATTGGTTCTTCTCTCTTGTTCCCCTAGATGTTGTTCATTGAATTCAATGTAATAGCAATATGTGAATATGATGTGGCAATAAGGAAAGGCAAACAATATAAATTGGGAGAAGGTCTAATGATTCTTAAAAATTAATGAAATTTAATGTTAGATCAAGAGAATTCAAAATATAAAAGATTCAATAAATTCATGCTTTCTTTCAAAAAATTATCTCATACTTGTACAATTGAAGCTCAAATATTCTAAACTATCAATAAGTCCTATAGATAGAAAAAAAGATTAATTTAATATAATAAGTAACATTTCTGTATATTAATTTAATTGAAATATTCAATAATTTATGTTTCTTTCTTAGTCTAATTTAACTGAAGAAAAATTAATTCTTTACAAATATTAGCTCATTTAACCATTAGTGCACAACCTCACAGAGGTATTTATTTATTATTTTTAAAGCAATTATTGTCTCCTTGAGCAGGTCCTTTCATTTATAGACCATTTGAAAATTGGTTATAAAATCGTCCATGTATAAATTGTAAACAAGGCAGAAAAAGGAAACTGTGTGCATCTTAATACTGAAAAAATTATCCATGTTAAAAATTTGTATATTTATTATTTTATAAATTATTAATAAGCAGAACTTTTCGGTAATATTTCATATTTTACATCGCGTCTTTTTTTTTTTTTAACACCAAAACCTGTGTAATATTTTTATATAACTGTAATTTTAAAATAGAGGAGAATATATATTGTTGTACTAAATGTTTTCTACTGGTTTTATTGTGCATTATACATTAAGCAAATGACCATTATCATTCAATTAGTCTGTTTCCATATATTCTACACAAGAAGACATCATGCAATCACACAGCAGAAGATAAAAATTAAAGTAACTTATTTGTGTGGCAATGATACACATAAATTTGCTTGATGCTGTACTTAATAAAATAAGTTCATATAATGATACCTTTAAGCTCAAGTGAATTCACCTTTAAAAAATTCTTAATTTTAAATATATGTGCATATTAATCATAACTAGAAAAGTTCATCAAAATATTTAATTATATATATATATAGATATATATATATATATATATTGTTTTTGAGGTTTCTTTATTATTAGGACCATTGTTATTTTAATGTCAGATAATGATCAGAAAGTTTTCAAAAAGATTGCAACATTGATTTGTTCATTTGGCTATTGTCGACCATTTTTCAAAGGGATCGTAATTATAAGGAAAAATGTTCATTATTATTATTATTATATTTCAAAACAAAATAGTGTAGAGTGTGTATATTATTCAAACCTCAGAAACAATAAATAAATATACTTTATATTTAAAATTAAAAAATCTAAAAATATTGTTATGAATTTTTTTAATAACATTTTTGTTATTATTTTTTTAACAAATCATTAAGTATATAAAACAGAAGTTTATAAACGTGATTATTCTTGATTTAATTAATTTATATTTTAATCAATAAAAATGCCAATTTAGCATAAAGTGTTAAAAAATTTTACTTCCAAGAATTTTTTTAAGATTTCAATTTTTAAGATAAACCTGGAATTTGATATGTAAAAAAATTCAAATTCGGCTTTGAAAAAAAATTCAATGTAATGCTATTTATAATTTTAAAAAAATTAAATAAATTTTGTTTTTTGACATTTAAATCTTTTTTTATAGTTGTCGATACCTGATGTCAGTATATACTATTGGCGTTCCAATATTTCAAAGTATTATTACATTTTTTGTGATTATGAACTTTGCATTGGCAACATTTGTGAATCCTGGTGTCATCCCAAAAGGTAAAAATTACTATTGATTCAATTTCTAATTTTTAAATATTTTATAACTATTATACAGGAAGTGAAATATTTAATTAAGGTAAATATTTTATTTTAATTTTAAATCGGGGGTATTTGTACTTCGAAAATTTTGAAGTGTTGAAGCTATTCAGTTGGAATATTTGGCATTACCAGTTCCAGAAATTTTCTGTTATGCATTCCAAAAAGATGTCAATCTTTTGCAAAACTATTTTACCTATCTGAAATAAATATGTATAATCAGTTCATGTTTTTATTAGCAGTAATAAAATGCAACAAATTGTGCAGTTTCATTTTTTTTTTCAACATTGTACATGCGATGTATTCTTTAATATTTTATGTTGTAATTTTTTCTGGAAATGTGCTGGCTGCTAATTTGTTTCATGCAGAATTTCTGAAAATTAGGCATTTAGTAAAGAAAATTCAGTGGTACCTACAATTACCCTGTGGAAGAAAAAGTCTAGTATAAAAGACATTTTTTTTTATTTCTTGTAAATTATCTTCATTTTAACTATTTATTATTTCATTGTTATCAGCCATTCTTAACTTCATTAAATTTTTTAAAAAGTGCTAGATAACTTTTTAAATTACATTTGAATTTATTATAAAGCATTTGTAAATGAAATGAAATTGAAATAAATTTATGTACTGTTTTTTATGAAATATATATATATATGTTAATTATTCATTATCTGAAATATATATATATAATAAAAATTAAAAGGAAACTGAAAGTTAATTAGTTATTAAATGAAAACATTCCTTTGACTTCTACATTTCCTATTTTTCATAAATACCACATAACTATTACATAAATTTTTATTTTAAATTGTATTAAAAAGTTAATTTTAGTTCAACATTGTTTGTATTAAAAAAAATATATAAGTGTGTTGAATCGCCACTATCTCTTTTTATCTTCTTATGCCAAATAATGAGGATCATTTATATATATATACATACACACACGCTGTACTGTCTGGAAATGCCTACTTTCAATAAATATTGAAATTTTCTTTAATTACTGTTGTTTTCAGAGAATTCAAAAGATACATATCTTTTGTGCTAGTTACATTTCTAAAAATAATAATGGTTCCTAATTTTGTTTCTTTAAAATATTTATATATTTCTTTGTTTTAAAATTTTAATTTTTAAATGGGAAAAGAAAACTATTTCAAAGCAATTTAATATTGAACTGTTTGTTGCTGCAAGCTCTTAATATCAATAATTATATAAGTTGATTAAAATTTAAAAAAAGTAAACATCTTTTTAAATGTTAAATGTGGACACTAAGCAGGCAAATAAAAATTAAATTAATTTAGAGATGCAAATTAATTCTCTTATTGTTTTACTTTGCAAGTTATAAGAAATACAAGCATGCATCTATAATGCAATATAATTACCATAATATATTGCCAATAATCTCCAGATTATATTTGTAAAGTATTTCTTAGAATTTTCTCCTCAAAATTTCTTAGTGTGTGTTTCAACATAGAATCAGGCTTCCTTCTTATTAGTATAGAATTTTTTTTGCCTGAGATTATCAATAAAGAGTATTTCCTGAAAATGCTTCATTTAAGGGCACTTTTCTTCTGAAAATAATGTATGGAACTCTTACGTTGATTGATGGACGATGACACTAATCAAGATTTGAATTAGCAAATAATTAGATTAGAAGTTATTACTTTTTTTTTAATTTGCTTCATGTAGAATTAGATAATTCAAATGAAGTTGCTTGTTAATTTTTTTTAATTTTATTTAAAAAAAATATATATATATTCCATTGTTAAATGGAGTTGACTTTGATATGTATACTCACCAGTTGGAAATTTAATCTCAAACTATCCAATTATGATTTACACACACAAAAAAATAATAACTTTCAAATTTCATAGGTTGCAACCAATAATTAAAATATATACAAGATACAAAATGGTCAAATGAAGCTTTTTGTTTATTTACTTTGATTTGCTTGTATTTCATTAGTATCTTTATTTGCTTGTTTCCTTTGTAGTTTTTTTTTTTATGTACACCTTCTATTTAACATTTTTTTTAATAATTGTAACATAAGAAAAGCTTTTAATATTAATACATGCTATTAATCTTTTAAATATTATTAGCTGGAAAATCTCACGATTTTTAATTGTTTTGCAGAATTTTCTTCTCGAAGTAGAATCCTTTTATATTTTTGTTATGCCAATTAACTGTTTATTATATGTATATATCATAATATCAATTGAAAATATGTAAAAAATTCTAGTATAATAATCAGAATTTCTAAATTAAAAATATATGAAATGAAGCATAGACATTGTTCTTCAAAATATTATTCGTTTTAAATTAATGTGAAGCTAATTAAATTTAGTATCTATATAATGAAATTATAGTTACTTTTTTTATATGTTCTAAAAAACATATTATATGCCTTTTAAAAATTATTTCTCCAATATGTTATTTAATTTATGAATGAAAGGTTCACCTTTGTACACCTATTTATTAAAATATTTATTCTTAAGCTTCAAATATAAATAACTTCAGATAAACCTATCTTAACAAATAATATTTAACTAATAAATAATATTTTTAATTTCCTGAAACAATTGCAAAATTTGTATATTATTTCATAAATTTTTTTTTTTTTTTTTTTTTTTTTTGCCAGCCTCACCTGATGAATCAAGAGGGGATGGAGTTGGATCCCCAACATACCAAGATATTGAAATTCATGGTGTTAAAGTGCGTTTAAAATGGTGTGTTACTTGTCAGTTTTACCGTCCCCCTCGTTGTGTTCATTGTGGAGTATGTGATAACTGCATTGAAGTATGTATAATTTTCAGTCATATATTTTAGTTAGAATGTCCTCATTTTCTAAGCAGCGAAATCTTTTCATTTGCTTACATAGATTTATTTTTCTTAGACTTATAAAATTATTTTGTTTGTTAAAAATTAGGTATTACAATATTAAAATTTCCCACATTTTGATATATTTCATTTTATAAATCTACTATTTCTGATTATTTATGGTAATAAGTTTGAATCCTAGAATTTTATTTTGTTGGTTGAAAAATAAAATTATTAAGAAGAAAATATTTGTAATAATTTTATATATTAGGTTGGGGAAAAAGAAATCCATTATTTTTATATGAACTTCAGGACTTTATTTAACATGCTTCGGATTGTCCGATTTGGGTCAAATATGCACCGTTTTGTTGTATGATTTGTTGCCATTTTAAAGGTAACTTCATAATGCCTCTCTCATAGAAGTCCTGGTCTCTATTTGCAAAAAACTCTAGTAGTCGATTTTTACAATCCTCCCTAGATGCCAATTTTTTATCATTAAAGAAATTTTGCAATGCAAGAAAAAGATGATAATCGCTTGGTGCCAAGTCCGGACTGTATGGCGGATGCATTAAAACTTCCCAACCAAGCTCCCGAAGTTTCTGGCGAGTCACTGTAGATGTGTGTGGCCTAGCGTTGTCCTGGTGGAACACGACACCTCTCCTGTTGGACAATTCTGGCCGTTTCTGGTCAATTGCTATCTTCAAACGGTCCAGTTGTTGACAGTAGAGATCAGAATTTAGCGTTTGGCCATATGGAAGCAACTCATAATAAATAATCCCCTTCCAGTCCCACCAAATGCATAACAGAACCTTCCTGGCCGTTAGTCCTGGTTTGGCCACCGTTTGAGGTGCTTCACCGCTCTTTGACCACGATCGTTTTCGCACAGGGTTATCGTATGTGATCCATTTCTCATCTCCAGTCACCATCTGTTTAAGAAATGGATCTATCTCATTCCGTTTGGCCAAGGCTTCGCAGATGAAAATTCGATCCATCATGTTTTTTTCTGTTAATTGGTGTGGCACCCAAACATCGAGCTTCTTTTTGAATCCAGCTTTGTGTAAATGGTTTAAAACTGTTTTATGGTCGATTTTTAGCTCCTGGGCGATGTTACGACTGCTAACATGCCGGGCAACTTCGATCATTTCTCCGATTTTATTGACATTTTCGACGACCGGCCTACCTGTGCGAGGTGTATCTTTAACATCAAAAATTCCTGAACGGAATCTACGAAACCAAAATTGCACATAATTGGCTGTTACAGTATCGGAACCATAAACACCATTCACAATTTTAGCCGCCTGGCTTGCATTTTCGCCTTTGTCAAAGAAAAACTGTAAAATGTACCGAATTTTCTCTTTGTTCACTTCCATTTTTAACACCCTGTAACTCCCAACTGAATGGACCAAACAAAAAACAGAAAAAGAATTATTTTAGTACGAAGTGCCACCTTTCTAACGAGCATAAATCTGAAATTGTTTAATTGATACTTTACGTGATATCGATCACTACAGCCATCTATCGAAAAAATAATGGATTTCTTTTTCCCCAACCTAATATATATATATATATATGTTTTATTTCATATAACTATACCTTTTTTTTTTTAATGTATAATAAAAAAGCTAACACAAAATAAATGCACAAATCATAATTTTTAAAAATAAATACATTTAATATTTATATTATTAAAATAGTGACTGTGTTAATCAAGCTAGTTAATAATTTTAATAATTGTAATAATTTTTTTTCTCTCCTTAGACCTTTGATCACCATTGTCCTTGGGTGAATAATTGTATTGGCCGGCGTAATTATCGATATTTTTTCATGTTTCTCCTGTGGTTGAGCATTCATATGATCTCCATATTAAGTCTATGTGTTTTTTATATGAAAGATCATCTTGAGAATGTAAAACACTTACCTACTATAATGACGTATCCTTTATTTGCTCAGTACCTTTTTATGTATTTCATGTATGTAAATACTTTATTCTTTGCATTTGAATTGATATTATTTCATTGAAATTTAAATTTTAAATTTTTTTTGCAGATTTTAAATTATGAACTTAAAAAAATGTACATTGTTTATTATTATTACATTATGTACATTGTTCGTAAAAGCTCTTTTTTTCCACCTATTAAGATAATTTGCGATTTCAAAATAACTTTACAATTATACCTTTTTCGTTATTAAAGTTATATAATTATAGTAATTATGTAATTATGAATATATAATATAATATTATGCATAAAATAGTGATTTTTTTTATGTTACACATTAAATATACATTATGATTATGAAAATTAGCTTTATTTAAAACTGCAATATAATATTATATCATTCTGCTCTGATAATTTATCAGTTTACTTTTGTTTTCATATCATATTTTTTTGCAGGTACTAATTTGTTTTTAATTTATGTCATTTTGCTTAATTACCTTAACTGAAAATAGTCTTGTAATCATAGGAATCATAGTAATCCTTTTTATCCCCATTCTTGGACTTACTGCATATCACATTATGTTAATTATGCAAGGAAGAACAACAAACGAGCAGGTAGATTTAACATTAATTTTATATTATTACTTATATACCTATAAAATGTATATCATTCACATATTAATTTTCAACATGAAGCAAACCAGCCTTGCCATTCATACAGTACATTTATGTTGTGCATGATCTTTGGCAAATTTGTTTGCATGGGAGAAAGGCCATGTATCTACAAGCCACACTGTCTTCATTGGTGCCTGTGTAATGAGCAATAAAATGCTTCATGCAATTGAGCACTGCAGGATAAATGTTGGATGTGCTATCAGCAATAAACTTGTTATTTGATTTGCAACTGTGCTTTGTTTTGTGTGAAAGGTAATGAAACAAGCCTGTTTGATAAGGCTTTAAGAATATAAATTTTATACATGTGTGTGCTTTAGTGCAAATTTGAATAAGGCACATAAATTAAAAGTTTACGATAGAATTTTGTTTTTTACATAATATCTATGTTTTTGCACTATCTTTGTAATAACTGGCAATTTTATATTTGTGTTGTTTTCAATGCTTTGCTGATTCTTATAATATTCTTTAAAATTTGAAAGACGTTATCTTTTATCTCATTTTACAGGTTACTGGAAAATTCTTAGATATTAAAAGTCCATACACAAGAGGCTGTTGTAAAAATATATTATATAGTTTGTGTAACAGTCCTCTACCAAGGTAAGCATATGAATGTTTTTTTTCTTAAAACTTTCTTTATTTGTATGCATACTTTTGTTGCATTTCTTTTTTCTCTTATATATATTTTTTATTTATGCAGTTTATCTGTATTAAAATCCCAACCTCACTCTTCACCATAAAAATCGAATTATGAATCTTCTAAATATACTCAAAATGTAGTATTTCCTCATTAAAATTTACTTTGTTTTCTGTCAATTGCCTCTAAATTTCTGGCAAAGCAGTATTATTTAGAAAAGAACCCTATTCGTTTAAACTGCTGTAAAATTTTATTCAAAATTTGAGTACTTCATATTGGCACGTAACTTCATCTTCTAAGTTATTGAAAGTTCAGTGCATATAAATTCAATATGGAAGCATACCATAAAACTTTCACCTTAAAAGTAAATAACAAATCTCAAGATATAGTGATTTGAAATTGTAATGTATCTAATATGTCTTCATCAAAAGAATGGGTAATACATTTTTATCCATTCATAATTGAATCATTTTCAGAAATATAAATCCATAAGCTTGATGCATTCAAGAACAGATATTGAAATTACAATTGGAGAGTCTGTCAAAAAATTTCTGGCTTCCAACACCCAAGTTTACTTTTTTATACAAACTCCTGACTCTGTACTATTATTTTATGAACTACGATCTTTTCTAATGGATTTAAAAAAAATCTTTAAATAAATTTGAATCATTGAACTTGTTTATCTAAGAAAAGTTTTTCCACAATATTAAAGGTACAATATTTGTATTAACTTAAAAGATATCCTTTCTAAATATGTACAAAAGAAATATATCCTATTAAAAATAACAGTACTAAATTAACTAGTACCAAAGTATTGTAGAACAGCTGAAGAGGAGTAAAAGAAAATTTTACATTTTAATCATAAAAATGCTATATTTTTAATGTATTAAATCATATTTGTTTTTATAAGCCTCAGAACATTATTTACATCTAAAAGTAAGACTGTTTTTGATTATCAAATCTTACTAACAAAGTATATTCCCATATTATGTAAATACATGTTTATATGTATATATATATATTTATTTATTTATAATGGAAAATCTTATGTAGGAACTAGTAATAACCATTAAAAAATATTAAGTAAAATTTAAATCCTTTTATATTGTACACCCCTCCTTTTACCATTGTTTTACATAAACAAAACATAGTTTACTGACCAGTGGCTGTAATTTGTTTAAATTGATGCTACTGTAATTAATAAATTTTTAGACTTCAATTTTTGAAGGGAAGTTGTAGTTTTTTAGCTTTAAAAATTGGTAAATCTTTATTTTCCAAAATTAATTATTTATATTTAGAACAGCCAACATTTATAAAAATATATTAATTATTTTATATATTTGTATAAATATATTAATTAATTTATTATATTTATACTGCCATTACTGCATATATTTCTCTGCTGTTCTTTGTACCTAAGAGGCTTTGGAGTTGTTTTTTCTATATTATTTGAAGTGTGAAAGAAAAATATGTTTTCTTTTTCTCTTTTATAGATATAAGGCAAAGAAAACCTTTTATTCTCTTGCTAATCAATATCATTCAAGAAATTTCAATGATCAATCATTAAAAGAAAATCATTCTTCTTTTTCTTCAAAGGTAATCTTTCCAATTTTAGTCTTGTTATATTGCGGCTTTATAAAACTTTAAATTATATTTTAGCTTATAATACATTATATATTTGTTTCAAAATATTATTTAGTAAATGTTTAGAATTTAACTTTATTTCAAAGACTTTTATGATATTTATTTAATATTTTTCTGTGTACCATGGCCAGGATTCAAATTTATTTTTTATTGTATTCTTATAATAATCAAACATATGCATTAAAATATTGTGATTGATTCCAATTTTTAACAAATAATTAATTTCTAAAAAAATATATTTTGTTTCAATTATCTTGATTTTGAGATTTGACTCACCTACCCACTGATTTATTTCAAATTAAAAAAAAAAACTTACAAATCTCTAAATTCTAAAGTACGAAGAATGAAAAAGAAAGGAACAAACTTATTAAACTATAGCAATACATATTTACTGTAATTTAAGTTGATGTCATTTCAGAAACTTTTCAGTTTTAATTTCCAAGACAGATTGTTTAAAGAAATTATCTCAGAATTTGTTTTTACCATTTTGATTTATGTAAGAAGTTATTATTGCTTATTCATCTAAAATTGTTTTCTTTAAATTATTTTTGAAACCTAATTTCTCTCACTAAAATTGTTTATCATCAATGGATGCAAACTTGACAACGGAATGTTCTAAATTGCTAAAAGTTTAGAATTTAATTTGATTAGTACATAATTAAATAATTTGATTAGTACTTAATTAGTACAATGGTAATTTGAATTAACATAATTAATACATGCATAATATTTTATTCCTCAATAACTTTGAGACCTAATTTTTTAAAATTAAGTATGTAAGATGCATTTAATTTTCTTCTGGATGAAATATAATCAGTAATTACCGCTTATGCTATATATTTTTCTCCCATTAATTATAAGTAGGGATTAAAAATAAATTTTCTGGTATATATTGTAAAATAATTAATGAAAATGAACATACATATATTTTAATTATTACATAAAACTAAACTTGTTTTCTTATCTTGCAGGATCCAGGAGTACAATTTAAATATACTGACAAACCAGATTACATGTTGCCAAAACAAAGTTTATCTGAAGATTGTGAAGAAGCTCCTCCTACTCATTTAAATAGAGGCCGCCTTCACTTGAGCCTTAGCGAGTCGATTTACACAAGGCCAGATTCTACAGTCAGGAACAAAGGTTCTAGAGCACTCACTCCTCCTGTGCCAATTAGATTTGATTGCTCAAGAAGATCACTACCCCCTCACAACAGGCTTCATGCACCATCTCCTCATTATGTAGTTGCTCAATCTGTTCACAGTCCTTCTTTTGCTAAAGAAGTCTCCAAGATTGGTACATGCACTTCAGGGCATCCTTCTTCTAATTCAGTCATGTATTTCTCCCATTACCATGATCCATCTTTAGTTAAGTATGACTATGGTACTTCCACTGGAGATGTCTGCGGGCCAGCATCTAATTTTTACTCCCAATTATATAAAAGAAAGAATGATTTTGCTGAATCTAAAGGAGTATCTTTTACATCTCCCGATTTAACCAATAGTGGGAAGGTGCCCTCAGACACATGTTGTCTTGGCAACCAGACTGTTGACAAACTTCAAGAAATTGCCAACCGAACTATGATTAGTGGGCAATGCACTGATGTGTCTGTGTTGGAAGCATTTCCCAAAGGCTGCAGCAGCTTCCACAATAGCCCAAATAAGGAACATCGTGATGGCCACCAGTTGCTCATTGCTCAAACACCTCAACAGTTGTTTGTTAATAATTGTGTGGATTGCCAGCAAACTTCTTCTAATCATTCTTGCCAAAGTAGTATTTCTGGTGAATTTGCACGCACTCCAGGTAATAGACCCTTGTCCTTTGTAAAGGCCATGGAAATGTCAGAAACTTTGGATTTTCATAATAACAGTCTTCAACATTCCAGAATTCCTACCACTTCTCAACCCCATATAAAAGTGGTACCAGATCCCACTTCTAACTATAAGCTTTTATCTCCAAATTCTAATGTGGTACCTGAACATAAGTCTAAAAAAACTGACCACGAAGTTAGTTATGAAATTTCTGTATGATTCTTGTTTGTTTTTGTTATTTAATTAAAGTTTATATGTTTATCTATATTATATTATTTTTGTTGTAAACTCAAATACTATTTTACTGTTCATGTGAAATATTTGAAAAGTAAAAAGAACTTTCGTTAAATGTCTAATTTATATTAGCATTTATGCAGATATTTTATTAATTAGTCATATGTTATATATATATTTACTATAATCTTTGGAAATTTGGTGGGAAATTAATCTTTATTAAACAAATAAGAAATATATTTTAAACCACTTAAATTATTTGTTTATCAATTATATGCTGCCATTGGAGTATCTTATTTCAAAGAATTTTCCAAATAAGCATATTTCTGATTTATAACTGGTTTGCTGAGGAAAATATTTTGTTTTTAGATCAATATAGAGAAGTAAATACAGATCTGAGTCCATAAATTAGACTTTATTGTACTATTGTTGAAAATTCATAATAAATATATGCCCATTATGTTTTTTTACTAATTTTACTTTTATTTATATTTTGAGATCTGAATGTAAAATCCTATTTTTAAGTTGATAGTACTTTATGAATGTTTATTGTTTATTTCATTTTATTTTATTTTATTTTGTTATTTTCATTAAAAAAAATTTTTTTAATTTAATGGTAAAGAAAACAAAATATTTTTAGACCAAATTTCTTTTATTTATATTTTCTTATGTAGTAAAAACTGTAAAAATTATTTAGAATAAGAGAAACTATTGTATTCTACTTCAATTTTAAAATTTTGTACATTTTCATTTTATTTATCAGGAGTATCAAACACCAATGCTATGCATGTTTGAATTCAACCATTAGACTTATTACTTCCTAAAAAGTATTTTACTATAGAAATATTTTAAAAATCATTGTTTTTGGGGTGTTTTTTTAACTAATTTTTATATTTTTATAGTTATTTTTCTAGTTTGCAATGTTTTGATTAGATTCTTATAATGCAAGAATAACAATGATTTTAGTAAAATAGAAATTGTCCAATTTTTTTTTTATTATTAATATTTCTAGAAGAAGCTGAATATCATTTTATAAAATAATAAAAGCTTGAAGTGTTTTCTGACCTAATTAAAATTATAGCTTTTAGTTCAATACTTATAATATTGAGTATACCTTTAGAGCTTTTCATGTCTACTAGAAAATTAAATTTCAGTATAAGTGTTCAAGAAATGTATGAAAATTTTAATTTACCAAATGTGTTCAATAGATTAATTTTTCCCAAGTATCTTAAATAGTACTCAGAATTATTATGTCAGCCAATAAATAAAATTAATAAAATATTTTTTCTTTCTTAATTATTTTTTAAAGAAATGTTCAATATATTTTTATGAAATTATTGATAAGTTTATAATGTTATGTTACATTCATTGTATTGAAAACAATTTATGCATACAGTTGTTCAATTATTAATTTTCTTATAAAAAATTAATTAGAAATTAGTATTGAAGTTTATTTATGATACCCCATTTCTTTTTTCCTTTTACTAATATAGACGTATTTATGTTAGCATTTGCTATTCTTACAAAACTTATTCTGTTGTGTTCATTTATTGAAAATGAGTATATTAGTCTAAAATGTAACTATAACTCATTTATTTTTTTTTAATTTTGTGTTTATTTCACAATAACTTGCATAAAATACCATGAAAAATTTTTAAATTTAGTTGTGCTCAAAAATTGAAATATTTCTATAAAATAAGACTAAGTAATTTTAAGAATTTTATTTTATTATTAGTTCTTAAGATTGTGAGATAAAAATTACATCTATTATTAGAACATCCATTCCACAAATAGGTCCTTTTTATTTTAAATAATACTAACACCAACTGTTCTAATTTAGTTATAATATTAAAATTGCATTAGTAATAAAAAGAGTTATTACAGTTAGGCTTTTGCTTAAAGGTTACTTGTACAACATATTTTTTTTTGCCCCACACAAAATATTTTTTATATTGTTTTTTTATGTAGAGAATTTTAATGCAACTTAATTTTAAAATCATTATCAAAGAATGCAAATACATTATTGTAAATATGACATTAATAAAAATATTAGTCCATTTTTAGAAAATTAATTTTTAAAATCTGAAAGTCAATCATAAAGTTGAAGAAATTTATAAATCTGATTTTTATTATTCTACCAAAATCAAAATGTTTTCATTTAATTACATGTTTCAAGATAACTATAAAATTCAAGTATACGTGAAAAGACAATCTTCAAAATATAAATGATTACTGTTTCTTGTGCTATTTTGAAAAGGAAAAAAAAAAAAAAATTTTAACTAATTTGAGTTTTTCCATGATTTTAAGATCTATTCATTCAATTATATATGGGTTTATTGATTGAAAGAATATTTTATAATAATTTTTCAATGATTTTGTATAAATAAACATATAATTTCCTTTGTATATACATATAGAATATAATACAATTAGACATAAATTAACATGAAAAAAAAATCAATTATATAAAATATTTCGTAGTGTTAGGTAACTTAAAATGTTTGTCATATTTCTACATTCAAATTCTCACTTATTGGTAGATTCACAATGAACTCTCAGGTATACTTTTAACATATACAAAAAAAAAATGTGTTGGGATCAAAATTATTTGTAATTTAGCTTGATTGTGAATTTACCAGTGGATTATGATATGCTATCAGTTGAATATATTTAAGGTTTACATACATATATATATATAATACTGACCTTTCTTTCCAAAATTGAATAAATGAAATTATCATTTAAGAAAATATAATTAAGCACGTAAATGAATATTTTGTATATATATATATATATATATAATTCATTTATATGCTTAATTTGATTATTTTTAAATTTATATGATATAAACAAGGAAAAAAATTAATAAGTCTGAAGGAAATGTTTTGAAAGTATATAGATATCTATCCCTTTAATTTTATTCATTTTCAATTTAAAAAATGAATTTTCAAACTTGTATTTTGAAATGGTGAATATACATAGTAAATCGATGATAACAAAAATATTTTTTAATGTATTTTTATGCTTAATATGGTTTGTTTTCAACTATATATTGATAGCCTGCTGGCTGATATATGTTTGCAGGGGTGAGAAAACCACATGCATAATTATTTGTATTTACTAAGATATTTAAATTTTTATCAGATTCAAAATAAAATTTCTGAAAAAATAAAGCTTAAAAATTTATTATATTCTTTTAATACTGTTTTCTATAACAATTTGTAACTTTTTTTTTTCTTTTTTTGTAAAATATTCTTTGTTTTTTTACATTTCTTATAATACTTTTTTGCATTTAATATTTTAATATAGGATCAAAATATGAATTGCTTTGGTTACTGTGTATTTTCCTTTTAAATTAAGTTATTTATTTATTTTACTTTTTTTTTAAATTAAAAATACTTTTATTTACCAGTTAATGTTTTTATTTCTTTCATCTATTTATAAAACATTATGAGGATTGTTTTAAACACTAAAACTTTTTATTCCTAATTTTCCTATTACCTAAGTCAGAATTAACTTATTTAATTCCTTATATCTTTTTTTTTGTTTTTTTATCTAATCTTTTCTATAATATTTCAATCTCAAACAAGAAGTAAAGGAAAAATCACAGAACAATAATTCATTAATACATTATTTACATCAATAACAAGGAGTAAGTATTTTTATGACACATAATTCTATGTAAAAAGAATGAACAGGTTAAAAATAAATCATGGGTAGATGTGATAGGTATATTTTTAGTTAGTTATTTACAATATCCTTAAAGATATAGCACGTAACTGAAGAATTAATTTGTAGGGTATTTTTAGATAGGCATTGAAAAAATCAATCTAAAATATATATACTTCTCATTACTTATGATTGTTGTAAGATGTTGTGCATTTTCCTCTCTTATTATGAAGACTCATTAATAATTATTATTAATATATTGATTATTATAAAAGGTTCCTAACATTGATTTTATTTATAAATGAAATAGTAGAATGAAGATAATAGCTATTATAATGTTTACCCCACCACCAGTTCCTTAGTATTCCAACAACTTGTTGCTGAATAGCATAAACATAATAAAGGATGTGTTCATTTCGCCTTATACATGTCAGTCAATTATTTTCTGAACTGTCATTATTAAAAATAGAACTTGTAGTATTTTATAGCATTTGCCTTAAAATAAAATACTCATTCATAAAAACTTTTTAGATTTGACCCATTCTGAAGTTCTTGTGTATAGTTTTCTTTTCATTTTTTATGCTTAAAATTTTGTTTACCTATTTGTTTTCATAAATGTTTTATTTAATTTCAAATTTCCAGTTAATACTTTAGCCATCAGTTAGTATAAATGATGTATTTAGTTACAATATTACCATTTTTCAATATATGTCAGTCTAAATAATTCTTGAAAGAAAAAAAACATTACAGCTATAATGTGAACATACATTTTATTGTTGCATAGAATCTTATTTATTTAAAGAAGATGGATTTAAAATTTTTTTTAAAACCAAAATTAACATTATAAATCTTATTGAAAGTCTTGCTCTTGCAGGGATTAACTATACTTTGGCCATTCCTCATTTTTGCATACATTTGAAAAAGTTGCATTATGTGTATTGCACAAAATGAAAAATTAATAGTTTTATATAATTTTTAAAAATTAAAATGCTTTTGTGAAATATCGTTTCACTTTAGTTGTTGTTTTTTAATAATTTAAAATTGCAACTTAAATTATTTAATGTATTTTAATCATTTCTTAAATATTTTTTTAATATTTGTATTTATGATCTTAAACTGACTTGCTATTGATATTGCCAATTTTATATTTATAAAAGATACAAACAAAATTAAGCTTGTAATATTTCCTGAAATGAGCTAATTATTATGTGCTATGGGTTTTCAAATTCAGTATGTTTTTTTTTCCCTTAAAAATATTCATTAAATATTTTAGTTGATGAATATGTACCTTATTTAATATATGTTATCTATATATACTGTAACAGCAAATCTTGAAAAACTAATAGGTAGTAGTAACATAAGAAATAAATAATTTGTATGTTTGATTGAATTGTTTTGGTAAATTTTGATATTCTTAGTGAAAGTTAAAATTTTGTTGTCCATTTTTTGAAAGTTAAGTAGGATATGTAATAAAATTTTTGTTATTTAAAAATAATTTTTGAAACTATAATAAAATTATTATATTACAAGAAACAGTTAAAAGTTTGAGTTATTAATAAATTTGTCTTACCTCAGTGTGTTTGTTTTTATTGTTGTATTTACTCTGAAGGATGACTAAGAAAAATGAAACATAATTCATTATATATGAATGTGATTATTCAAAATATATCATCTGATTTCAGAATTCCATATTTTCAAAAATAAGCGATATGCAATGATAAGTAATACGTGAATACAAAGACCAAATATATCAAGTGGCCAACTGTGTAATATCAAGTCATCTAGACTACTGCTTGAAGGTGCAAAAATTTTTAGTTACATTGATTTAATTAAAGCATACCATAAATCCTGCCGATTGTCATATATGTACTCCGTTTGGATTATTCGAAAGTATGCATGTGCAATTTGGTTTGTGAACGCATCAGTGACTTCCCAACATTTTACCGACGAAGTTACTTATGATTTAACAGATATTTATGATTTTGTAGACAATGTACTTAATTGCCTCTAAACCCCGATGAACATCTCAAACACCTATATCTTTATTTTCCAAACTGCAAGAAAATGGTCTTTGCATTAATATTTCAAATTGTACATTTGGCGCCTCTTCAATTGACATTTTAGAATGTAATCTTACCGAAAGAAAGAATTCAACCACTTTCTGATAAGGTTAAATGCAGGATAGATTTTCCTAAACAGACCACCTTAATTCAACTTCGTAGGTTTTCGGAGATGTTTAATTTTTATACATGCTTTATACTTAAAGCTGTGCATATAGTTTCTCATTTAGTAAAGTTTGTGTTACGGTATAATAAAAGTAAATTTCGTTCTAAACATCCTAAATCATACGAATAACTTAATGGGAGGAAAAATTAGAAAAAGCCTTTAATGATGTTAAGAATACAATTGCTGAAGCTATTTTTTTACGTTACTGTATATGCGTAAGGCAGATATATGCACTCCGGCAGGCATATGTATATATATCTGCCTTCCCCTGTATATGGATAGATGCACCCGATGTCGCTATTGGTGCCATTCTGATGCAATACATTCAAGGAAGATGGGAACTGATTGCTTTTCTCTCAATGAAGCTCATTTTCTGAGTTAAAAGCCAACGAAAATGGTCAACATACGATAGAGAACTATTTTCAATTTACTCCGCAATAAAAAAATTCAAACTCATGCTACAGGACAAACTTTCAAATTTACACTGATATTAACCCCTATTTTACACTGAAGTGACAAAAGTCATGGGATACCTCTTAATATCGTGTCGGCCCTCCTTTCGCACGGCGAAGTGCAGCAACTCGACGTGGCATGGACTCAACAAGTCGTTGGAAGTCTTCTGCAGGAATATTGAGCCATACTGTCTCGATAGACGTCCATAATTGCGAAAGCATTGATGGTGCAGGATTTTGGGCACGAACAGACCTCTCGATGATGTCCCGTAAATGCTCGATGGGATTCATGTCGGGCGATCTAGGTGGCCAGATCATTCGTTGGAATTGTCCAGAATGTTCTTCAAACCAATCGCGAACAGTTGTGGCCCGGTGACATGGCGCATTGTCATCCATAAAAATCCCATCGTTGTTTGGGTACATGAAGTCCATGAATGGCTGCAAGTGATCTCCAAGTAGCTGAACATAAGCATTTCCAGTCAATGTTCGGTCCAGTCGCACCAGAGGACCAAGTCCATGCCATGAAAAAACCGCCCACACCATTACGGAGCCACCACCAGCTTGAACAGTGCCTTGCTGACAGTTTGGGTCCATGGCTTCGTGGGGTCTGCGCCACACTCGAACCCTACCATCAGCTCTTACCAACTGAAATTGTGACTCATCTGACCAGGCCACGGTTTTCCATTCATCTAGGGACCAACCGATGTGCCCACGAGAGTCGCTGCAAGCGATGTCGTTCTGTCAGTAAAGGCACTCGAGTCGGTCTTCTGCTGGAATAACCCAAGAAAGCCAAATTTCTCCGCACAGTTCTAACAGACAGGTCCCTTGTACGTCCCACATTCATTTCTGCGGTTATTTGACGCAGTGTTGCTTGTCTGTTAGAATTTACGACTCTTTTCAGACGTCGCCGGTCTCGGTCGTTAAGTGCAGGCGGTCGACCACTGCGCTGTCCATGGTGGGATGTTATGCCTGAAATTTCATACTCTCGGCATACAGTGGATCTGGGAATGTTGAATTCCCTAACGATTTCCGAAATGGCATGACCCATGCGTCTAGCTCCAACTAACATTCCGCGTTCAAAGTCTGTTAATTCCCGTCGTGCGGTCATCATCACGTCAAAACCTCTTCACATGAATAACTTGAACAGAAATGAAATCTCTGGGAAAGCACTGCGCATTTATACCTGTTCTACGCGATGCTACTGCCATCTGAAAATTTGCATATTGCTATCCCATGACTTTTGTCACTTCAGTGTATATTTTTAAACAAAACACAAACAAATGTTTATCCCGACAATTATTTCCTTAAGATCTAATTTCGCAGCATTCTACAGACATTAGGCATATATTAAGTTCTCGAAATATAATTAAAAATTGATACGGTAACGAAATCTACAATATTAAATTTTCAAGAATTTGCTGAAGCATAGGAAAACAATCAAGAATTACAAAATTTACTGAAAAACAACTAATCATATTTCAAATTAGAACTGAAAATTTGCCAGATTATTACACATTCTTTTGTTCCTAATTCTTTTCGCGTGCTTATATTTAGTAACCTGCACATCCTGGAGCTGCAGCTACATCAGGACTTATCACTTCCAGATACGTATGGCCTGGCATAAAAGGACAATTCAAAATTTTGGTACGATGTTTTGAGTCGTGTCAAAGTTCGAAAACACAGAAGCACACTAAAATGCTTCGGGCACTTTCTCTCTTCCAGATGCTCGTTTTGCGTAAATTCACATAGATATAGTTGATCCATTACCTCCCTCTAATGTTTGCAATAATTGACCTATTCTCCTGATGGCTAGATGCTATACCATTCCAGATATGCAGACAAAACAGTACATAATATTGGATTTTTCGTTTTGAACTGATTGTATTCGGGTTAACTATTTAACCCAAATACAATCAGAGTGATCAATACTCTAAATAATACCCATTATTCTTCTCAGCATCTGATGAGTTGTCAAAGAGGATTTGTAAACCTCTTGCTCAAAATTGGTGTACGACAACGACGTAGTGCCATTCAAGTGACAAATGGGATATAAACGTTATCCCACCACGTGATGATGATGTCTTTGAAACCACGTACATCAGTTAAATCCATTTGCAATATCAGCTAATTGCAAGAACAAATATTATGTCAACTCTTCTTTAAAATCTTTTTTGCACATTTTTTTAAGATAGATAATATGATACCTTTTGAGTCAGTCTTATACTGATCCTCATCAAGTGATAAAACCTTATACGGACTCATAAAGTGACAGAAAAAACTGTCACGATTAAACTTACTGGTTGCAAATCCACTGTATTTCTTTGCAGTGCGAAACCTGCCTATTTAATCACAGACACTAATTCATCTGAAATGGCAAATGAACAGTCTTATTTTAAAATTATCCCAAAAACAGGCAGACATGCTCGATTGGCCTCATTTAGCACATGCTAATATATATATACATCGGCATATATATATACATTTCAATGTCAGTTAATTTCCATGTCTGTTGCTGTTCTATGTGTCTACATACAAAATGGGAGAATTTATTTTACTTTTTTACATTGTATCTTGTACTATTAGCAGATAAGATTTCACAAATATGTATAGTTAATTTAATCCGGAAATTTAACACGGAAATAAAACAATCGGTTTCAAGTTAAATTATTTTATAAATTCATGTAAATACAGAAGAGAAAATGTGGTTGAAAGAATCTTTTTCCGCAAAGATTTTAAAGTTATTTGATAATAAAAAGACTTTAAATTCAGTGTTTTTTAGATGGAATATAGGTAAACATATTTTTAAAGTATGTTCACTTAAATGGCCAGGAAAATTTGTCTTGTTTGAGGAAAGTTCGCACTGTCTCTTTTACCTCACCAAAACAATGCTCCAAAATAAAACTAGAAAGGTTCATACAAAATTTCTCTTACCCTTCCAGTTCCAGGATTATTGAAGAGAGATATCCAAAGAGGCGGGAAGCAGCCGATTAATTCCAATATTCTTTAAATTATACTTTTATTCAGCATATTAATGACGAGAAGATACAAAAATTTACAGACAGAGAAAGCGCATCTTAGCGCGGCTAACTACTAACAAGGAAGTACAGTTCTTAAACCGAAGTACGGTTGGTTACAGTTAAGAGAGGAAAAGTGTTCACGTGACATACAAATCAAAAAGTTCTTGTTCGGCATCATTTTCGACATTCTCCCACCTTTGAGTTTCAAGAGAATAATGAAACTCAAAATCATAAGTCCAGTCGCTTAGGAGATCTTAGGATTCTTCCACAACGGGATGTCTGATAAGTATCACTATTATCACACCTGTCATATGGTTGACAGTCAATAGATTGTGGACAATCACTGGATTCGATGACAGTCACTGGATCTGATGTGGAATCATCAGTGTCGGGGCACTTGTTGCGGAAGGAGTCAGATAGTGGAGTCCTACTCTGCAAGGCACATCTTTTCATCTTGTCTAAGGTCTTTTAAGTTCTAAATGAACAGCACGAAAAATAGCACAAGTAAATAAGACAATCCAACATTTTTTGTTGTCTTTCAAAAACAATGGTCCACACAGATCTACACCAATGACTTCGAATACTTGAGCTTCTCTTATTCTATCTTCGGGGAGTGGAGCACTAATAGATTGAAGAGGATGTATGGAAAATCTTTTGCATCGGAGACAGTTTCTAATGACTTGACGAATAGTCTTTCTGCTTTTTATAATCCAATATTCTTCTCGTAACGTAGACATCAAGACTTGTATACCTGCATGGCAAAGTTCAACATGCTTGTCAAATATTAATTTGTCTACTATATGATGCTTTGATGGTAGCAAAATTGGATATCGAAAACTGTCTTGATCTTTTCTTTGTATAATTCTTGTCTTTACTCTAAGGAGATCATCTGGATCTAAATAGGTCTGCATTGAAAGATTTCTGTTTTTCTCAAAACATTCTCTTTGAACTTTTCTTAAAATTATTTTCTCGGCTTTATCACATTCTTCAACATTTAAGTTACAAAAAGTTCTTTCATTTACCCTTTTCTTAATATTGTTGATGAAACGAAGTATCCACCCCATAATTCTTACGATCTTTTTGTAAGACGAAATTCTTAAAAATATTCAAAAGTTTCAGTTTCGATATTAGATGCAGATATAACAACTTTTCTTTTTTTCTGAATTAACAACTTCTAAATCAGGAAACACTTCAGAAGTAGGCCATTTTTCAAAAGATTGATAGAGCCAACTATGTCCCTCCCACCATTGAGATTTCACTAATTCTTCGGCATTGCAACCTCGTGAGGGAAGGTCAGCTGGATTTTGATGACCAGGTACAAATTTCCATGAAGTTATTTCAGATAATTTTCTAATTTCTTTTTCAGGATCACCTTCTATCCACCATAAGAAGTGTAAATAGTCTCTGTCCTTTTCATGTAAAGATATTTGTAAAACTGTTCGACGAATATCTGCAGTGACACCGATGTTACCCAACCTAAATCGATTCAAAACAGCTGGAATCAGTTCAATGAGATTGGGTCCTTTTTCAATACAATCATTCAAAGATATAGAGTTATTAACACGAGCTGAACCATCAAAAACTGGTCTTATTTTGGTAGTAGAATTTTCTTTTATGACAGCTCGATGCGGCAAATAGTGTACACTTGAGACTTCATAACAATTTGGATCAGGTACTATTTCTTCGATAACATCTTCTTCTTCCCATTCTTTAAACACTTGTTCATACTCTACTAAACAGTTGTTTGCATTCAAATTTTTAACAGTATTTTTTAAACGTTTCTGAGCCAAATATTTATTATCAGGAATTGAAGGACATCTATCTATCCAAGGAAGAGATACTATATATCTTCCGTCATTTTCTCTGCTAACTGTTGATTCGAAATGTTCCCAAACTAATTTCTGCATTTCTTCTTTCGATTGCTTTTCGCTAGGATCTAAAATACCCAACGAATCTAAATTCCATAAGTCTGTAATTTTAGCATCATTTATGTGTAATGACAGAACAAGAAGAGAACTATCTAACTTAGCATCAGAAATTTTTCCCATTACTGTCCATCCCAGAATTGTCTGAACAGCTACTAATCCACATGGAAGATGTTCCACTTTTCCTGTAAATAACTTTCCTGCAACATCTGCCCCCAATAAAACATGAATCTCATTAGTATTTTGTTCATGCAAGCAAATTTTGCTTTTAGGCGAAATGTCACTCAAATATATTCTTTTATCTTTTAAATCATTTATACAGTCTGAACTTCTAATTTTTGGAATTGATGCACAAATTTTGTTTTGATCCATTACTTCTATTTTGATATTATTCATTTTATCTAAACTACTTAATTGTATCAAATAACGGTTATGGCGTTCAGTAATTTCTGTTCCTCCAAATAGCCCATGAGTAATCAATTCTTCTCCTTTTATATCAAAACCCATATTTTCAGCAGCAAATTTTGATATATAACTTCTTTGTGATCCAGTATCAATAATTACCCGAATATAATGTTCTAAGTTTTTATTCTGGATTCGAACTACTAATGTTTGCAAATAAACTTCATTCAAAAATGACTGATTGGTAAGAACAGTAGTTTCTGAAGATTCATTTTTATTAATTTGTTTCTGTTTAAATTTTGAAAAGCACATGATCGAAGAATGTTTTCCTGAACAGTGGGAACAAATTACATTACTCTTACAAAATCGAGAAATATGTTTTTAGTTTCAAGACATTTAAAACAAGCTCCTTTTTTCATCAAAATATTTTTTCTTTCTTCAATAGACAAATTTATTGCGTATTCACAAGTAGAACTAGGATGATCCGATGACTCACAAAAAACGCAATTTGTTATATTTTTATTTCTTTCTTTAACATTAGTCGAAACTAATTCTGCTACTGAAGGAATTCTTTCCCAGCCTAATTTATTACTTCTTGAGCCGCGGTTGTTTACTTTATCGAGAGGCGAAAAGGGCCGAGGTCGAAAATCAGAAGTGTTTGCGAAATTATTGCTCATCATGGCTGCGCGTTCTCTCGATCTCAAGGTCAAAGCTAAAAACTTCAGTAGTTCTTCGATATTATTATAAGCATTTTCATTCTCAGTTTTATTATATTCGATAAGAATATCTTGAGGAAGGGCTTTTAGAATTATTGGGCAGAGAACTGCGGAATAATTTTCTGTTTTCAAATCTAAACTTTCCAAACTTCTTAATTCTGTTAGAATTTTGTCATAGAATTTTCTAAAAGAGCAAATATCGTTGGAATTTCTCAATGATTTTATGTTTAAAATATTATTCATATGAGTATGTATCAATAGATCATTTTTTGCAAATCTTTCTTTTAATAAATTAATTGCCGAATCATATGTAGAAGCAGAAATAGAAAAACCTTCTACAGTATTTAAAGCAGTACCACCTAAATGAGCTTTAAGGTAATTAAATTTATCTACTTTATTTAATAAATCATTATTGTGAATGGCAGATTCAAAACTATTCCAAAACGTTAGCCATTGATTGATATCACCATAAAATTTTGAAATATTTAATTTCGGCAATTTTACTCTTACACTATCCACTTGTTTCGACTCATTTAATTCTTTATTTTGTTCGGAAAGTGTTTCGCATTTATTTTCACTCAATTCTTTTTTTAACAAGCGAATTTTTTTATTTGCACGAAATTTCCACAGGGCAACTTTTTCATCATATTCGTCTGTATTTTCAATTTCAGTTTCAATATCTTCTACTTCGTAAAGAGGTTCTAATTTGTTATCTATCTCTTTCTTTAGTAGTTAGCATTTCAACTAATTCTTCTAATTTATCAATATCTATTTCTTCAATGTTCGATAGTTCCGATTCTAATTTTGTTAGAATTTTTGTAACGGATGTTCTAGAAACACTCCGTTTCTTTTTTAACAAATATAATTTCTCTTTACTATTTTCGTCACTCGCCATTTCAAAATTAAAAGTATCTCATCTAAATATTAACTGACTACAATCCCGGCAGGGATGCCAAATTTTACCTCACCAAAACAATCCTCCAAAATAAAACTAGAAAGGTTCATACAAAATTTCTCTTACCCTTCCAGTTCCAGGATTATTGAAGAGAGATATCCAAAGAGGCGGGAAGCAGCCAATTAATTCCAATATTCTTTAAATTATACTTTTATTCAGCATATTAATGACGAGAAGATACAAAAATTTACAGACAGATATACAGACAGAGAAAGCGCATCTTAGCGCGGCTAACTACTAACAAGGAAGTACAGTTCTTAAACCGAAGTACGGTTGGTTACAGTTAAGAGAGGAAAAGTGTTCACGTGACATACAAATCAAAAAGTTCTTGTTCGGCATCATTTTCGACAGTCTCTAATTCAATTCGAACCTAATAATCTTCTTAGATTCTTTCTGATCTTTTGATTCATAATACCATCTCTGGTGTAAACAGTGAAATTTTTGGATTTACGCATCATTTGCCAAGATGGTTAGTTAGCTTTCTTATTTTAGAAGTCAGAAATGCCTGATGGCCGAGTGGCTAGCACTCTGGTGCTCGGTACCATAGGTTTCGGGCTCGAGTCCCGACAGTGCCATAGGTATTTGTAGTGATTCGCAATCTATTTTAATCGTAGGTCCCGGTCTAATATAATAGTAGAGAATTGTGGAGGTATTGTTACTCAGCGTCCGTAGCTTATCTTCAAGCTACACGTGCCCCCTGGGTAGTGCTAAGTGAGTAACGTTGGTGCAGCCCTTGCTTACGGCATAAAAGATAACTGTCTAAGTATTTGCCAGCTGCATTAGAAAAAAAAATTACAAGTTAAAATAACTCTTCTTCCTGTCTCTTCAGAAACGTATTCTACAATAAAAAAAAGTTTGAATGAAAATATAGAAGAAATCATGTTTCATAAACACATGTATGTACTGTTACTCTATCCATTTTATTTTTCAATTCTAAAAATAATAATAATAATTATTATTATTATTTTGGTTTATGTAGAGAGCCACTATTTTTGATGCTGCCATTATGTATAGAATTATTATTTTGAATCAGCAAATACAACTCTTTTTAACTCTTAATAATAGAGCATGTTTCTAAACATTGCATAGGGATTTAAAATTAAAAGAACAGTTTTGTTTTAATATTTGAACAAGATGCAAAATGATGATGTAAGATTTTGTTTAAAAATTTACTTTAATTTTATATATGTTTTTTAACGAGTTTTCAATTTTTTCCTTCTATCGTTAATACAATGTTTTGTTTCAGACGTGGATGCATATTTGTTTATTTTAAATATGTCTTAAAATTGCGTCAGTTGATTTAAAATGGAAGGAATTTTATTTACTCGTATTAATGAGCATTAATAGAAATTAAGGAGTATAATGCCATATAATTATAATATATGAATTAATGGGAAAATCCCCGAACATGTGTCTTTTTAGTGTGTGTTGACATGTATAAGCATGTTTGTATGTAAAGTTATATATTGGCTACAATTATATATATATATATATATTATTTAAAGTAATTGTATTTGTATTTTTCGATTTTTTTTTTTTTTTTTTTTTTTTTTTTTCGATTTGCGATATCAAACTTTGATAGGTGAAATTATATTAGTTTCACATGTTCACAAAGAATTATTCGTGATTTGGCTTAATTTTTGCATGCAAAAATATGTATAAAATTAAATTAATTTAAAATTCAAAGATATCAACAAGTGTGGAAATCATTGATTAGATCATTTCATTATTCTTCATTAATAATATATGAAGCATTTATGTGTTAAATAATTTTTTAAATATTCTGGTTTGCTAAAAGTATTAATAAAACTATAAATTGCCCACATCCTAAGCACAACTGAAGGTCAGCAAGTATGTTTGATTTGATAATTAGTTTTAAAAAAAATTTTATTTTGAAAGTAACCTTAGAGAATATAATGATGATTATCATGTTTATGAAATCATATCATTCCCTTTACCTTGAAAATTTGATACTTCAAATAACTGCTCCAAAGGGAGGAAAACACACATATATATAAATATATATATTACCAAAACAGAAAACAAATAATAATTTGTTAAATTTAAATGTTAAAAGGTATTGTTTATTTATAACATTCATTGAGTTTTCTCCCATTAGCAGATAATAATCAAAATATGAGTGTGAGTGAACAACCTTAAAGATTTAACAATTGAATTAGTGTAAATATTTTAAATCATTATTTTATGATTAATGGTGACTTTTCAGCATTTCCACATGAATGTTTCTCCACTAATGGGAAAACTATCTGGGAAAGTAAAAACTAAGGAAAAGTGTTAATTTAATCCAAATATACTGAAAAATTCTTTGTTTCTTATTTATTATTGCATTTAGTTATTAACTTTAGTCTAATTTGATGTCTTCAAAAACCAACTAAAAATTTAAAAATCCTTGATGTCATAATATGTGCCAACTGTTAACCACATAATTTGGTTAAAGGTACTATATATTAATGCTTATAAATATAATTAGTATCGCATGTGTTCTTATTTATTTTGTGCAAATATACTATAATTTAATTTCCGGATCTAACTTGACTTGACACTTTGAAATGTATGCTCGCCCACATCTAATATTGTTTGTTTTCTACAGTATAAATGCAAAGTGATTTAAAAAAAAAAAATTTTTTTTGGATGGAATCATCCAAATATAATCAGCAAAAGTAATTTCACAGAACTGAAATAAACTATAAATTTATTTATGATGAGATCTAATTTGTTTTTGTTCTACGAGCTATACTAGTTCAAATTTATTTTTTTATGTGATTGTTTCTTATACAATTTTTGAACATGCTTAAATAAACCTAGTTCATTAAATAAGAATTATAAGTGTTACTTTATATCATAGACTTAATAATTTTAATATATGGTTACATATATTACTATAGAACATTAATTTTTTTCTTTTTCTTTTAGATTGTGTGGGGTGTTATTAACAAAACATTTTGTTCATATAAAGTAAAGTATGTAGCATTCTATTTTTCTTACTTTTTTATTTGCCATTTTTAAATAGATTATTTTGGGTATTTCTATATTGTGGTAGAAGTATTAACAACATGGTTATTGGTTGCATATTTGATGTTTTAATTTTAATTATTTATTTTTATAATAATGGAAAGTGTTTATTTGTATTTTTAATGTTTAAGTCATATGATAAATTAGAATTAAAAGTCATGGGATAGCAACATGCAAATTTTTATGTAGCAAATAATATTGTATAAATACTACTATATGCATGTACTGAAAGTTTTATGTTATTAAGAAGTCATAATGTAGCTATTTACATTATTATAATTGGATTTTTAGATCTTATACTGGTTTGTTATGCTGCCCAATGAAGCTTTTATTTTGCGTTGCTCAGATTAGTCACTCATTTGTAACAGAGATAAAATATAAGTTTTGGATATTGTTATAAAATAAAATTGCTTGTTTTGCTGAAGGGAAAAGAATTATGAAAAAGTTTATCTGCTAATGCCTTAAAAGTGATCAATAATAGGAGATAGATTTTTGATGATACATAATATTATGGTAAATAATCGTTCTATATATTTTCAAAGTTTGTGCATCCTCCTATGTATTGCCACAATTTACATCTAGATTGTGCCAAAATTGGCAGGGATATTTCTTATACACAGCCTACATCAATTTAAAAAAATTAGAATTGTATGAATAATCTTAATATAATATTTTAGAATTGTATGAATAATTATCAAGAATAATGAATATTCATTAATTCATTAAGATTATTATTCATATAAATAATGTTCATTATTCATTTATCCAAGAGATTGTATGCCAATTTAGTTACTTTTCATGCTCAGCGAATTTTTCATTGTTGACATTTTTTAAGCTGTTATGTTTATAAAAAGACTAATGTATAATAAATAAATAAAACATGTTAATGAATTACAATCACCTAAAATTTTGTTAAGATTTTTTTTTTTTTAATAAGTAAGAAATATTGGCATTGCCATTTTTACTAATAAAAATGTCCTGGTTTAATCCTAATCTCCTGTATCCCTGAAAAAGTTGCCAATGTTATAACCGAAAGTGCGATATATTGTCAATTCCTTTAGGTTGTAATAGTTCAGTTCAAGGAATTCCATTGGATGTTCAGAATTTGAGGTCCCTAGGATGGCTTAGAACGGGGGGAGTCTTTCTGAGTGTGAGGTTGGGAGAAATAATTCTTTGAATTTCACACTGATTTTTTACTTCTTCTGTCTTAAGACTTTGTATCAGGTTTTTTAAGCAACTATTTTAACTGGCTGTGTTAAAAGAGAAAATGTCTACATTCCCTGGATAAGTTTATATCCTTGATAACATCTAACATGATATGTGAATTCAAAACACTAAAAGGCCATTGCTATGTCTATAAACCAAGTACAAGACCAATCACTTAAAATTTCTGGGATTGTTTTGAGATTGGACTGCTTTTTCTGTGGTATGAGGCAGTATCTTGAGTGGGCGTGGAAAAAATTTATGCATGTTTGCAAATGGCAAGAAAACTAATGTTTTTTACTGTCAGGTTCTAATTGATAAATAAATATAACTTACAAGATAATTTTATAATTTTGCTAATTAAAATGTAAATGAAAAAAAAAGTTTTGTAACTTGTTTTATAACTCTATGCTTAATTGCTAATTAAAAATTCAATATACCTTTTCTATGCATTTTTTAAATTCAAATATTCCACAATAAAATATATGTTGAAAAAGAAATTAATGAAAGGAAGAATTACATTTTTATAAAATTGAAATTGGGAAGATGAAATGAAATCTTAAATTTATGAAGTAATACTTAAATGAATATGACAAATTTTGTTTTTTAATTAGAAAGATAAAAATCTTTAACTGCATGTTTTAATTACTAATTTAATTTTAGTTTTAGAATTGCAATTAATATTTTATTTCATTAAAAGTTGTTTAATTTTATTATAATATATTGAAGCAAATTGGATAACTGTGAATTAGCAAATTAGATAATAATGAGCTATATTTGCTAGTCTAATATATAACATATTTCAATATTTAATCATTGTTTTTAGTTTAACATAAGTGTATGGAAACAAATAGTCCTGAAATTACTGAAGTTAAACACTGCTATAAAAAATATTGCAGAACACTTCATTGTATCAAGCAGTGAACTTAGATTTTATATTATAATTAAACAAAACAGTCAATGCAAAGTTATATATGCTAATTTTTTATGGAATGTGGTAGCATTTAGAATATTTATTTCTATTTTGTCTAAAATATTTTTGGCATTTTACTCAAGCAAAACTAAATATATTTCAATGGAATGTTGAATTTTTAATTACTTCAATCGGGCTATCAAATTCAAATTTTAATACATATTTTTCTTAAAAGTTTAATAAGAAAAATAATTTACTATTAACTTACACACTATGAATTATGCCCTATGTTCAGAATATATGTCAATATTTATTTCTATTTAAATATGCATGTACAAACTTATGTATCATAAATTTAATGTTTTCACTTTTATTTTTGCAGCACAAAAACTCAACAATTTTGTCGAAATGAATACAACTTAACAGGACTTTGTAATAGAAATGCATGCCCTTTGGCTAACAGTAATTATGCTACTATTAGAGAAGAAAATGGTGAGTACTTTTTTTTAATGTTGTTGATATTTAAAGGAATTTAAGTATTTGCAACTCTCTATTCTAATAATCTTATATTGAATTAGATCATAATTTGTATTTATGTAAGATTAATTTATTCTTATTATTACTAACATCAAGTTATTACATAAATCTGAGAGTAAGATTAATATTTTATTTAGTTTATGCAATAAGTTAATGCTAGTCATAATAAGATACTAACTATACTAATTAATACAAAGATACTAACTATATAAAATTAATTTATTCTTATAAATTAATTTTATATAGTTAATATCTTTGTATTGATATATTTTTAGAAATAATATAAAATAGCTATTTTTAATTATTTTACTTTTATTTTGCATGTTTGGTAATTTATTATTATTTTTAGTTAAAACATGAGCTAACTCATTGCTTCTTGGAATTTTAAATGTTGCCAAATGTAATGAATGATCTTATTAGACAAATCTTATATGCTTTGCAAAAAATTATTTGTATAAAATTATTTTACAAAAGTTATATTAATTATAGATTTTCCAAAGCTGTATCTCAGTTAGCCACTGTATAATTATCCTCTAATCCATAATTATAAAAACATATTCAAGATTGTTTTTACAAAAGACACTGAGAAACTATAAAAATGTTATCTAAAAATTAGTGTTATGTATAACATTATGCTAACTAATGTTATCTAAAAAATAAACCTATTCATTCACCTACAAATAAAATCTTGAAGTATAAATGTAACAAATGAAACAAATACAAAAAGGGGATTAAAATGAGTAAAGTAATGAATGTATAGAGTATTTCTGTAATAGGTTTTAGCCTGTAGTTAATCAAAAATCATAGCCTTTTAGGTATAATGATTATTAAAATTGTGCTAAGCCACACTGTGACTAAAATACTTAATTATTATTATTATTATTTTTTTTTAGGTGTATGCTTTTTGTATATAAAAACTGCAGAAAGAGCTGCCTACCCTTCTCGAATGTGGGAAAAAGTAAAATTGTCAAAGAACTATGAAAAGGCATTAGAGCAAGTTGATACAAATTTAATCTACTGGCCTCGTTTCATTCGTCATAAATGTAAACAACGTTTTACAAAAATTACACAATATCTTATACGTATGAGAAAATTGAAAATTGGCAGGACGTAAGTTTTTATCTTCAGAAAATTTTAAATATTTGCCTAAAAAAGTTAATAAGGCTATGTTAGCAATTTTGTCTTTTTTGTATAAAAAATTTATTTGTAATATTTCTCTATATTAATTGTTAAAGTGTTTTACTACTAATTTGATTTGTTGAATGTATTTTGGTACTTTAGTTTTAATTAATTAGTGAATGTCAGCTAACAATCACAGAAACAGTTTTCTGGTGTTGATATTAAAAACATGCTGAATGTTAATATAAACAATTAATAGCTGGTATGTGGTTAATTATAGTTAAAGTATTTTATTTCTCTTGGATGCAATTCTTAACATTCTAATTTAGCTAAATAATAAGTTACTGTTATGTAATTAAATTTCTAATTTAATTTTTGAAGAAACTTCAGCTAATGTATAAAAATACAATTTTTTTTATTTATATTACATTTATTTAATAATCAAATCTGCAAATTTATAATTAATAGCTTAACTAAATTTTTAATATAAAAGGTTTTACAGAATTATATATAATAATGTGTTATGTATAATGGATGTGTTTTTGTTCCAAAATTTTATGTAATCCATTCTGAAAATATATATTTTTTTTTTAAATTTTAGCCACTTCATGTCAGAAATAAATGAATTTAAAAATAAATATCAGTGTTAAGTGAAAAAATTTTAAAGTAAGACAAGTTTATATTAGATGGCCTTCAATTTAAAATCTCCTGAAAAGTTTTATATTTTATTAGTTTTATTAGAAAGGCTGCAAGGGAGCAATCTAATTTGTTTCATATACAGTTTCAGAAAATTTCTGTGATACCTACAATTACCCCTGGTTTTGTATAATTTTAAAATTAAAGCTAATTTTCGCTGCACAACTTGACAATGAAATTGAAAAGAACCTTTTGGATAGATTGAAGAGTGGTTTGGTAAGAAATTTATTTGAAAGCATGTTGCATTAAATATTTTTTTATTATAATTGAATGCTTATTTTAATTTTAAATAATTTTAAATTAGATTCCTTAACAAGAATTTAATGATTTGATTCATTAAAATTTATTACTTTTTATAATAGGAAAGATATTTACAGAGAAAACTTCAATCAAAAGGCATTTGATGAAAAAACCTTTTGGAAGATGAAGAGTGGTTTAGAATTTATTTGAGGTTGATTAAAAGATGAATATGAAATGCTTAATTTTAATTATTTAAATTTGTTTTATTAACTTACATGTTTTTTTTTTTTTTAATGTTGCAAACAAACAAAAAATTTATCAAATATTTATGATTATGATTTAAAAAATTATATGTAACTTTTTTTTAATGGCCAGATCAAAATGTAAATTTATTCCTGTATTACAATATGTTTTCATAAAGGCATATTTTTTAATATAAACAAAAAAACAAAAAAAAGACTGTTAAAGACACTAGTTTTCTTTTAAGATGATTTATATATATGAAATAAGAATGTACTGCATTTCTAAACCCTTTGATATATTATAGGAAGAAGAAGGTGTGGGAGAAAGAGAATATGTGGCTGATGTAGATTTTGAAGAAAGTGATATATCAGATCTTGAAGTAAGTGCATGATAGGGATAAGTACTAAGAAAATTGGTAGCAGTTTATTTTTGTTCTTAAAAATATTTTAGTTTTCCATAAAAAGTTTTATATAATTTTAATTTATATTTTCCCCTTAAATAAATGTTTTTTAGTTAAGAAAATTGGAAGTTTATTTTTGTTCTTAAAAGTTTTATATAATTTATATTTTACTGAGGTATAAAACATATTAGTTGATTTTAAAATTACTATGCTGTTATAAGAAAAACCTCTGAATGTCAGGCTATAAAATTGTCAGAATTATATGTTTATTTGAATAATTTTGCCTTTAAGTAATATCAGTTCATTTATTTATAATCTTGTTACTAAAATGTTATATGTAATCTTTTTAAAAAATTGCCAGCCCATTCATTATATAAATTTATTCCTGTCTAAAAGTCGATAAAAGCTATTGCTTATAAAAATAAAAGTTTTTATTTTGTATTGTAATTTTAAAAAAAATTAAGGGCATAACATTGACAGAGTTACTCTAAATATGAAAATACATTTTTGTTATCCTTTTTAATACAAAAAATTGCACATTTTTAATTTATTCAAATAAAAATCCAAAGAAATGCCAATTTTTATCATATAAGATAAAAATATAAAAATGGGTACTAGTAATATAGTTTTATTTGAAACTACTATTTATAGAAAATTTATTTAAATACTAAATGTATGATTTATTAATCTATTTATTAGAACTTTTAAAATGTTTATCAAATATTTGTAAAATTTTATAAAAGAGTTTACATATTCAATTCTCTATTTTTTAGGATTTGGTTCAAAGAATGTCTGAATCAGAATCCGATTCTGATGTAGAACCTGATAAACTGAAGAAAAAACGTAAACGATTACTAAAAAAGAAACCATATGTACAGATAGAATATGAAAAAGAATCTACAAAAGAGAAAATGATTGCATGAATTGTACATTTGTTATTTTTTTATTAATAAAAGTTATTTCTTTTTAATATTGGATTTTTTTCATTATTAAATGGGAAATTCATAATTAAACTTTTTCTTAATTTCTTAAATTATATTTCTCCATAAGAATGGGATGAGTTTAAAAGTAAATACATTGTGTGCCTGCAAATAAGTCATTTCTTATAATTCCAATTTGTGTTTTGTTTCAAAAGTTAAAAATTTAGATTGTTTTAATAGTGTAAATAATAGATTTAATTAAGAAACAGAAAAAAAATATTTTATTAATCTAACATTTTACTTCCAATAAGGGGAAAAAAGGATCTTAAATTTTCATTTGTTTTCCAGTGTTATTTTTCTTATAGGTATATGACATATTTGAAATTTGATTTTAAAAAGAAACCATCTATTCTTGCATCTAACTCTTCTATGTTAAAGAATACCAATTACTTTAAGCAGTATTCTAATAAAATTATTTGGGACAGAATTTCTTAGCAAAAATGTCAAGTTGAGATTTTTCAGAAAAAAGGTTGAATTTTGAGTATTTAATTATCGGGTTCAACAATATTGCATAAAATAAAAACAAATTCTGCAGTTTATAGTATTTGTACACTAAGTCTAATTTCATTTGTTTCATTTAATTTCAATAAGCCTCTATTGTACAAAACTGAATTACAAATGTTATATAATTAACCTTAAACTGTTTTAAAAAGAATTAAGTGGCTCTTGATTTTTTTTTCTCTTAAAATTTCATACTATTTTGGTTTTACTGATTAAAATAGTGTCATCATAGAAAAAACTGTATGATATAATTAATTTATCCATTCTACAAATACAGAATAATTAATTAATAATTACAGTAATTAAATGGAAATTTTAATCCACAATTAAGCTCTTTTTTTTTTCTCTTAAAATTTCACACTGTTTTGGTTTTTGATTTTGTCATTAATGATATAATTAAATTTATCCATTCTACAAATACAGAATAATTTTTGATTGTTGAAAATCTTCAACATAAATAATTTCACCTCTTTCCTTTATTTTCAAGCATTCTTTTTCAACAATGATCTTTTGTTTTGATTGTTGGAAAATCTTCAAAAAATGTTTAATTTTGCAATGAAAATAGTCTGTTTTCAAAATAATTATGGAAACTTCACTATAAGGAACTGAAATTTTAGTAAATAATTTTCTTCTAAGTTAATGTTATTTGTATATATATATATGAAACAAATTTACATGTATTTAAATGCAAAGTTGTATACGTAACCAATTTTCATCGGATCCACTAAACGTTTAACTTTGAAATATGTTTAATTCTAGTGCATAAATTCAATAATAAAAATATATTGAAATTTTTTTTAAAAACTATTTAAAATAAAAAAGTTAATGATGCATCAATTATTTCATTATTGAATTATTTAAATTATGCATTAATTATTTTGAACACAATTTTCTTGTATAACCAATATGCATCTAGTTGTGCAGAATTTAAATTCTAGAAACTAAACATCACTACAATAAAATTTTTTAATAAAAGAATGATTAAAAATATTAATGCTTGACTCTGAATAGGCTTCGATTCAAACTTCTCGGGAATTTTTTTTTTTATCCAAATTCATGAATAAGAAATTGAAAAATGAGTAATGATTTATTCCATATGCTACATATCTATAAAAAAATAAATGGCATCTTTCTTAATATAACTTACATTATTTTTCACTGACTGTAAACCCTAATATATTATCCAAATTAGTTTCAAACTGTGGATAGGCTCTGAAGGCAAAAGCACATTGTACTTTGCATACATCATCTTCCAAAATCATCTCTCTTGTGTAAGTAGATGCCAGTTGAAAGCAATTGGAAATTTTCAAGGATTGGCAGACCATCTGAGAAATAAGTTTATATTAGAGGTAATGGAATCAAAAAACAGTATGAAATATTTGAACTAGAAATTACATTTTAGGAAATATTGCATTTGGCTTTCAATTCCATTAATATAGTATTCTTTATTTATCCAATAAATTATATACAAGAAAACTAATGTTAATAAAATGCTTTTACAAGTGAACATTTCAGCAATTTCCTGATAATAATGGGATTTCTATGCTTGCCAGAGGTTTAAATATTTCTATATTTGCCATGGGATGAAGAAATGTTTTTAAAAATTATATTATAAGCATTTCATTTGAACCATGTTAAATTGAAATATGCTGGATAAAAATAAAATTGCTTTAAACAAAAGCATAAGCAACTGGTTTGGAGCATTATTCTGAAGATTAAATTAAGGAATTGATTTTATATTTTTTGAGCGATGTTGAAATAATTTTATTGATTTATAATATATTCAACATTTCCTTTTTGTTATATACCTTTATGAATTTGTTATTCCTGTCACTAATAAAACTGTTGATATCATAAATTTTCAAAAATTTTGTGGAATTTTATTGTACTGCTTAATATTTATTTTGAAAAAATAAATATTTTATGATTATAGATTTTTAAACCTTTAATTGTGTAATCTTTAAAATTGCATGATACAATTTTTTATACTGCATTGACAGAAGAAGGTTGAGAAATTTAAGTATCAAAACTGGTGAAATAAGTTTCTTAGTATTTATTTCTACACACTTCCTCAATTAGACAGAATATCAAAGCATAATTTTTTTACATTTATAATTTTTCATAATCTTGTCATCATAAGTATTTTTACTGCCAACAACATTAATATGCTAATAATTTTTGTGTTATTTATCCAGCTGATTATCATAGCTTGTACATAATTTATGTCTCCTCTCAAGATTAGACAATTTTTTTCTCTTTCTAATATGGCCAAAATAACAACAAAAATAAATCAAATTTCCATAAAAACTCATTTATGAATCGATAGAGTAATTTTTTTATTATTCAATATCGAATCATTTAGTAAATTTATTAACATTTCACTGATAATAGAAGTAAATCTAATAATAATAATAATATACACTGAAGTGACAAAAGTCATGGGATACCTCTTAATATCGTGTCGGCCCTCCTTTCGCCCGGCGAAGTGCAGCAACTCGACGTGGCATGGACTCAACAAGTCGTTGGAAGGCTTCTGCAGGAATATTGAGCCATGCTGTCTCGATAGACGTCCATAATTGTGAAAGCGTTGATGGTGCAGGATTTTGGGCACGAACAGACCTCTCGATGATGTCCCACAAATGCTCGATGGGATTCATGTCGGGCGATCTAGGTGGCCAGATCATTCGTTGGAATTGTCCAGAATGTTCTTCAAACTAATCGCGAACAGTTGTGGCCCAGTGATATGGCGCATTGTCATCCATAAAAATCCAAACGTTGTTTGGGTACATGAAGTCCATGAATGGCTGCAAGTGATCTCCAAGTAGCTGAACATAAGCATTTCCAGTCAATGTTCGGTTCAGTCGCACCAGAGGACCAAGTCCATACCATGAAAAAACAGCCCACACCATTACGGAGCCACCACCAGCTTGAACAGGGCCTTGCTGACAGTTTGGGTCCATGGCTTCGTGGGGTCTGCGCCACACTCGAACCCTACCATCAGCTCTTACCAACTGAAATCGTGACTCATCGGACCAGGCCACGGTTTTCCATTCATCTAGGGACCAACCGATATGCTCACGTGCCCACGAGAGTCGCTGCAAGCGATGTCGTTCTGTCAGTAAAGGCACTCGAGTCGGTCTTCTGCTGGAATAGCCCAAGAAAGCCAAATTTCTCCGCACAGTTCTAACAGACAAGTCCCTTGTACGTCCCACATTGATTTCTGCGGTTATTTGACGCAGTGTTGCTTGTCTGTTAGAATTTACGACTCTTTTCAGACGTCGCCGGTCTCGGTCGTTAAGTGCAGGCGGTCGACCACTGCGCTGTCCATGGTGGGATGTTATGCCTGAAATTTCATATTCTCGGCACACTCTTGACACAGTGGATCTGGGAATGTTGAATTCCCTAACGATTTCCGAAATGGCATGACCCATGCGTCTAGCTCCAACTAACATTCCGCGTTCAAAGTCTGTTAATTCCCGTCGTGCGGTCATCATCACGTCAAAACCTCTTCACATGAATAACTTGAACAGAAATGAAAGCTCTGCGAAAGCACTGCGCATTTATACCTGGTCTACGCGATGCTACTACCATCTGAAAATTTGCATATTGCTATCCCATGACTTTTGTCACTTCAGTGTAAGTTTAAGACGTATTATATAAAAAAAAAATATATTTACCCCTTCTTTAGTACAAGAGCATGTGACACATGGTGAAATTCTATGTGAATGTCCCATTGCGATGGTTATTCTGTTGTTATCGGTATTGTGTTCACATGAGGTCTTTTCCTTCCACATACTCAAATCAGGCCCTGGAATATTTTTGCACGCCATGCGAGGATTTCTGAAATGATAAATAATAATATTTTAAAAATCCCAATGGCGCAAATGCAAATAAACTTATTATTATTAGAAAATAAAATTATTGTAATTTCAGAACAAATTGAAGAACTTAAACCGAATGTTTTATGATATCTTTTCATTCATTTTCTTCTTCACTGACACAGCAGCCCCATAGTCAAGGCCATCTGCCTACTTGCAGATTTCGAGCCAAGAGATGTTTTTCTTGTTACGGAGTAGGGTTGTCAGACCTACGCCCAACGCTCTTACAGTCATATTAGGCCAGATTGTCGAGTGGCTGGCGTTCGATGCCACAGGTTTCGGGTGCAAGACCCGGGTTGTGTCATGGATGTTTGTAGTGGTTCGGAATCCTCTTTAAGCCATAGATCCGGATCTCATATGATCGTAAAGCATCACAGAGTCCAATCAGACTTCTCACTCACATTATTCTCAAACTGTAAATGGGCAACTCCGCTCTAGGCACAGTGATGTGATGTGGTGTGGTGTAGTGTAGTAGTAGCAGTAGTCATGCTAGACGGTGATCTACGGTTTAAAGTGTATTCCGCACCACTACAAGCATCCATGATACCGTCGGGCCTCGAACCCTAAACCCTGTGACACCGAGCAGCGCCAGAGCACTAGTCACTCTGTCATTAGCCCCCCAACGTTTCATTTTATAAAAGTTAAATTATCGATCACTGAATTAACTTTTGTCAGGAATTTTTAAAATGATTATTTTCAACATTTTTGGACATAAAAGATAACATGAAAAATGAAAAAAAAAAAAAAAAAAAACCGATATGAATGATAAATGTTTGCATTCTGTGATTTAAAAAAAGACAATTCCTTAATTGATGTTTCTAAATAAAGTACTTTCTAAAGGCAATGATGGATAGAAGGAAAACATTATTAAAGCGGAAGTAAAAAAGCAAATTGCAAGAACAAATTCTTATATGTCAAAAATCAAGATATAATCTAGACTATGCTATTGAAAATAACGCTATCAATTGTATTATAAAAAGTTGCAAATAATTTATTTCAATTAATTGAAATAAATCTTAATTTTCTATGATTAAATAATGATCTCATGATTTAAAATGTAACAAGGACTTATAATTTCAGTTGAAAACTCTAAATGACATCTATTATATCTAGTTTTTTAAAGTAGGTTAACATATTAAAAAAAAAAAAAAAAAAAAAAAAAAAAAAAAAAAAAAAAACAAGAACAAAATGTTACTGTCAAGAACATAAAAATGATACTTTCAAATAGCTGATCACAATAAGGCAAATCGATAATGACTGATAATTTCTATAAATTATGAAGTTTGCCATATCATTCATGTTGTACTGGATAAGTATACTTACAAGAAATCATCAGGAAGTTCAAATGCTTTTATTTGAGCTGCATCAATTGTATCTGAATTGTCACAGAACATTTTTGATAGTCGAGTTTTGCGGATTTCTGTCAATTGATCTGCAATACACAAAAAATACAGTATTAGAATTAAATTTATCTATTAGACTCTTTTTGTAACAAAAAACGGAGAACGCATATATCTATATTATATATATAATTAACTTTCTTTAGTCATATACGCGACCGACTTTAAATGGAAGACTATTCAGTCTGCTCCAGGTTATCGGAATATCTAGCTAGATATGATTTCGAATAGGCATCTAGCGAGCGGAAATAACATGGTTTATAATTTCCTGAGAGTGCGTATTCCTTAATAAAACTAACCGCATGAGTAGTTTATAGCTGATTTTTTTAGCTTTTTATAACTATTTCCTACATAATTTGATTGTGTTTCTATGAAGCAGATGATAATTTGTGTGTAACGAATACTGACATGACTTTTGTTGTGCAAAATAGTTCTAGTTCATTAGTTCATTCCTTGTCAGTTCTCCTTCGTTTTTTGTATTAATTAATATGTTATGTAGTATTATATTTATATATATGGGTGGGTGCTGTATCTGAATGGGAGTCACTTCGAGGATTTTGTATTGTGAATTTTAGGACATTCACACTTCTTCGTATATTTGATCAAAACGGAAAAAAAAAAATTGAACAGATTTTATATCGTTTTAGATATTATACATAAATTTCCTACTTACTTTTAACTTTTTCTTGTTAATTTACATATGTTCTCCTTGGTAATTTTTCATATTAGTTTTTAAAATTTACTATTTGCGATTAACTTCTTGGGTTACACTTTTGAAATGCACAAATATTTTTTAATTTTTTAACTTTAATCTTCACTTTTTGTCAAGTAATTTTTCTGTGTATGAATGCTTAAAACCTCATAGCGGAACAATCAGATATAATAATTAACGAAAGTAAGTTACATTCTTTTAGGATAAAAACAGCCCGATGTAAATCATCTTATAACATACCCTGCGTAAACCTTAAGAAAGGATCTTGTGTTTCGTACCAGAAACGATCACAGTTTCTCAAATTGGTAAATTGTTTGGAAATGACGCATCCAAAGGTAGGTCCCACTAAAGCTCCATACATGGGTTTTTCTGAAATTCCGCCAGTAAATAAATCAATATCATCAACATCCCTGAAAAATAATAGTTTTAAAAGTAAGACATTGTATATTTTATGATATTTCTTTGTGTTCGTTTTTTTTTACTGTGGAATCAATATACAGAAGTACACAGTACACGTTTTAAATCAGTTCCAGTCCTTCGGCATATAACAAACAGGATATATATCAAACAAATTATTTCCATAAGAAATAAAAGGAAAATAATCAATCCATTCCTATGAAGACAATCTTATTGTTAATGGTATAATACACATTGAATGATGGTTTAAAATAATTAAAACACTGATTTATATTAAATGCATAAATGCAAAAGCAGTTAGATGAAATACATGCATAAATTAAAATTTACCAAATTTAATTTTCTCTTTTATCTGTTTCTTTTTGTGTTGTGACTAATCCTCAGTGTCCAGCAGTGCGGGACATCCCATGAGTAATCTACTCCTGGATGGAGGAAAAGGGGTCTGTTGTGATGGAGCATCTGACAGAAGAATGGAGCATCTGACAAATAGAAGTCTGACTTGGTCCCGTGAAGCTCTTACAGTCATATGAGACCAGGACCTACGGCTTAAAGGGGATTCCGAACCACTACAAACATCCATGGCACCGCCGGGACTCGAAGACGAAACCTGTGGCACCGAGCACTAGACACTCAGCCATTCAGACCCTGTCTCTTTTTTCTCACTTGGACTTAAAGACCACGATGTTTAAAAATCTGCCCCAAAAAAACTTTGTTTCTATTTTCTCTTCAGGATGTTATGGAAATGTGGCATTGTCTTCTCATTCCAGATAATGCTTTACTGATTGTTTTGGTTTTTCTTGGGCGGTGGGGATGACATTTCTCAGCAAACCTTTTGACATCCATCCATTTGGTAAAGGTCTTGGCACATGCCAGTCGTATTCCAAACAAAGATTGCATACCAAACAATTTTTTTTTTTGCGTCCAAACAAGACATATATCAGGTGTTATTTATTCCAAAGCAGATATAAACCGAGGTAGAACTATAAATATATGTAAACATAGAGGGTGCATACTACAGTCCTAAGTTCAGAATCATCTCAGTACAAATATGATTACTTGTTTGGCGAGTAGGGTGCTTCTTCTTGCATATCTCGACTTCTAAGATTAATATACATAATTATGCCCTAAATAATCAATTTCGTTTATAAGCGATACAATACGAGCAACCACGTTCTCATCATTGTAGCTATTACTACAGCGATAGCATCGTTTGATTCTTGCTGATTACTACTACAATTAGCATAGATCTGCATAGACATAAATAGAACAAAGCACAGTGGCGGCCTGATGGCCAATTGACTAGCGTTCTCACCTTTGGTACTCCTTCAGATTTGAATCCTGGAGATGACATGAATGTTTGTTAGCGGTTCAAATCCACGTTATCAGTACCGATCTAATTAGCCCAAATTGAGCAAAAAATGAAACGTAGAGCTAGAAACTAAACCAAACAAAACGTAGATAGAGATTATTAATTGTAATTAGCAATCGACTTCTAGATATTGTAAAGTAAAAAGTGTCAATGTTTGAGATTCCAGATGATACGTTTTGGTCGAATTATCTGAGAAAATGACTGTAAATGAAGTTTGTTTTAAAATTTGGTATTTTAAAATCGATTTCCATAATTGATTTTTTGGAGTATTCAATTAGAACTAGGTACATTTGCCTGAATTTATTTTGGATAATCATCAATATTATTTTTTATCCATATTTCTGTCAACTGTTTGGATATAATAACAATAAACTTAATGGTAAAATCTACAATTTTAAATACCTTAATAATAAAATCTAAAATTTAGAAGTGAAATCAGCGTAAAACCATAAAAAGATAATAACATTTTTTTGTAATTATAATAAAAATAGCATTTCGTAGCTCAAAAGTTAATTTAAAAACTTTAATAAAAAAATACGAAAACGCCTAAGCAGATGAATTAAATGTAAAAAAAGAAAGAAAAATGTATCATTTTGTGTGTTTTACCTTTTATGTATGGCATATTAAAATAAAATCTACAGAAAAAGTGCAGGCATTTTTTCACTCAGCTTCTTACAACTATGTTTTAGCTTTATTAATTTTTATTCCCAAATTAAATTATTAATCATGAATGAAATATGATTGATAGTTAATTGCAAATGAAATTCTAATACTAATATTGATATCGCACATTCTCAATTTAAATAAAATTAAAGATGGGTTTATTTCTAGTCAAAATTTTAATAAAACACTTACTCATACACACTCTTTATTCTCTGCACAATGTGGTCTGGAATGTCTTCTTTCAAATCCTCAAAGCTTTTCGCCCTCGTTCTGTTGCATAGCACCCTGTATTCATTGTAAGGCTGGAGACCATGGTCCCGACCTCTCTGTAAGTTCAGTGCAACGAGATCCATTCCAGAGAACGGAATTTTGCTGTCTTCAAAGAGATGATTGGTGACTTCAGATGTGATGGAATGATCGAATACCTCCACACTACTGCTGAGTAGTCCTCGAAGCATTTCATCGATTGCGTGTCCTATTGGAAACCGGATTATTAATATTATTTTAAAAATAGATAGTGAGAATCCCACATAAATTTTAATCTAATCAGTGGAAATAAAGAAAAGTATCGACAAACTTGTTCATATTTTGTTAATGCATTACAAGGAAAAAAAATTTAAATTCATTGTGAATTTTAAATTTTTATAAAAATTATTTACATATTTAAAAGGATAAATGCGTTAAAAAGCATAAAAAACACACACACTTTAAAACACTAAAAATCTTGGCACTTGTATCGTGATATCCACAAATGTGTCCACTTGCTTTCAATGGCGCCCACAAAAAAAACCACAGATTTCTTTGTAAGAATTTTAATAAAGTTTCGACGAAATTTCATAGAATATTTCGATAATAATGTTGTCTAGGAAAATTTCAAAAACTGATCTATCATTTTCAATTTGCCCTAAGCATGTACCTCCGTTAAATAGTACAGATACAACGAATTATGACATTATGCCATCTGAGGCCAGCGACAAATTTTTTGAATGGGGGCCCTCTATGCAAAATATCATCATTGTACTTTCTTTTTAATAAAGTACTATCTAAAATACGTGTTATTTTTGGTTGTACTTTATCAGGGTACTTTATTATTGTTTTGTTTATTCAGTTTTATATGGAAATTTTCTTTGCAAAAAAGAAAAGTAACAAAATGATGCTAATAGTATATTCACTGGTGCCAATAGTGTATTCACTATTACAGTGGCGATTTTGTTCTTTTTACGGGGTACGGTTGTGACACCCTACGCCCAACTGTCATATTAGACTAAGATCTGCGGTTTAAAGTGGATTCTGAACCATTACAAACATCCATGGCACCGTCGGCATTCGAACCCTAAACCTGTGGCACCGAACGCCAAACACTCGGCGGTAATCTGGTAATACTATTCACTAAAATTTAGTACACAATTTGTTTGTGAATCGTTTCTATATTTTTGTTTTATTAAATGGAACATAAAGTTTGTAATCATATTCCTTTTTTGAGAGCAAATTGTAAATAACTTGAAACGTTCTTACATAAAATAAAAATAATACGTATAATTAACATAAAAATTTCTCCAACATTTTAGGAGCACTTAAGGAATAAAATTCTAATCCTTGACAATCTTTGAATCTTCTACTCATCTTTATTAAGAAAGGAGTCAAAAATAGTATTATTTATTTAAAATTTAAACAAAAAATACATTCATTTTTTTAAAGATCTGCAAGTCAATTTCCAAAAGAATCTGTACTTTACTTTAACTTACTGTCATACAGAGCATCAGGGTTGAAAAAAGCTGTTCTAAGCCTGATTGGCTGCTTTGAAGGTGACGTCTGATATCCAGGAACCATTCTCTGGAACATGGGTTTTAGAAGCGTGTGTCCAAACCTATAAGCTGCAGCTGCAAACTCGTTATAAATGGTGGCATCGCAGCTGGGATCATATTCATAAGTATTAGGAAGTAGGTTTAATTCTTTCAAAAGCTTTTCACCCAAGACTCGAGGTAAAAATTCGGTAAAAGTGATGTGTTGCATCATAGCGGATACGATACGCCGAGCTAAAAGTAAAAAAAAGAACTACCTTAATTTCTCCTTTAAAATAGTTTTAGCAAAACAAAAAATAATTATGCACTTATTTCCTAAAATAGAATCGGCGAGGGAAATTATTTATGTTTAATTAACGATGATTAAGTTCAAACAATACAACGATAACAGCAATTGTAATTAATGTACCATTTTACATGCAAATTAATTACGAAGAAAAGGTGTTTTTATCAAACTAAAACGATGTTAAATTAACAGAAAAAATAACGAAAACATGCAAAATGTTATGGTAAATTCGTTTAAAAATAACAACGAAAATTATAAAAAAATAAGTCGTGCATTGTTAAATGTTGTCAATTTTCAATGTCTTTTTTAATCAGTTGATTAACTTCTTTAATTAATAAATAATAAAAAATTCAAGGAATGATTATTTAAATCAAAACAAATAAAATGTTAAAAGCAAATGGTAAATGTCTTTTTAATTAGTTGACTAAGCTTCCGTAGTTAATAAATAATAAAAAATTCAAGCAATGATTATTTAAATCAAATATTAAGTGTTAATTACAGTCATTTCAGCCCTATTTATGCTATTTTAAATGTTATTATCATGAAAGAATATATAAAAGAAGGTATACGAGGTTTGGATAAAAAAAAAAGCTTCAGAATTCGTAATATTATTTTATCGTTAATTATTTTACTTTAATTTATGCATATTTAACTATATTTATGTGAAGATAACTATTCTCTAAAGGTATATAATTTATAAAAATCGTGAATTTTTGTTAGATTGAAGTTATAAAAAGAGAATTACAAATTTATAAAGCAATAAAGCCTATTATGTTAAAAATCACATATATTATTTCTAGAGGGGGAAAAAAGATGTAATTTAGAGTTTCATTTTTTAAAAATTAAACTTATTGCCCTTCAGAAAATATTACTCAAATAGTTCAGAGAGGAATGACGGATACTTGTCGAAATGAAATAAATCATATTTAGAATACACTAAATTTTTAAAAAATATAATAGTTTATTATATTCAAATACTCAATTAGTTTTATTTGTGCAAATGTATACCGTTTTGGTAAATAGTTTCATCATCCCAGTGGGAATTCAGTTCTTCTAAAATACCAGCTATTCGGTTGTGTTCTCTCATCCAAACTGTATGCATGCATGTCAGACCCGGCTGCTCGCTGGCTCGAATGTCACCTGAAATTTTAAACCACAGCTTTATAAACACAGGAAATATTATGGAATAATAGAGATGGAATATCCCATCATGATTTCTGCATCATAATGATAACTGTTACTGTGATAGAAAAATCACTATGCCTCATTATGACAAAATCATAGAGGACATTTACCCGTTTCGTGACTCAATGCAAACGTGAGCAATTATTGTGCAAGAATAAGATTCGAATGCGCTGGAGAGATTGTTGTAGTAACTGATTTCAGAAGCTAGGAGACTCGTTGGAGATTGTGGCAATGTGTATACAGTAGCTTGCATCAGCAATCAGACTGTTTGGAGGGAGTTTTCCGAATTTCTCCCATACGATATACAAATACAGGGAATTTATTTCTAAAAGTCGTTCCAGAAGGCCTTGTCCTTCCTTCATCAGACTGTTCATGGTATACATACAGTGGACCATGGAACATACGCCCTGATGCTACACATACACACACACACAAAGATGACGCTTCGTAGAATCAGAAATTATTTGTACGTTCAATAATTTTTCCGTTCACTTAAAAAAAGGAAACAATTCACAATTGTAAAATCATTCTAGTCGGGTGCCTTATGCAATAACTTCTAAGTTCTTCTGAAAGGAATTTTAACTTTTAAGTTCTTCTTGTTTACTTTAAATTTTATATATTTATTTATCGCAAGAAATGATTCTGGTTGCAATTGAGCATAAAAAAAAATTTCTTTGACTGTACTTTATATCATTCTGTTACATGTAAGTTTATGATTAATAGCTTAACTAAACTGATAATTATTTCTTAAGTCTTAATAGTAGGACATATTGAATTATTTTTTTTCCAATTTTGTCTAAATTTTAAATATGTTGCTCATTTTTGTTCTAGCATATAACTATAAGTTTTTGAAACAAATATTATTATACATCAGATGTTAAAATGATAAATAAATCAGATGTTAATGACAATGTTCTGTTGTACAATAAAATGAATATTATTATACATCAAAATGTTAAACAAATATGATTATTTTAAGGGAATTTACTCAGGGAAAATATGTTGTTGCTGCTTTATAATGCCAAGCGTTTTGACTTAACTTATGCATAACTAAAAAGGCAGATAAGTAGCAGAGTTAGTGGTACATCAAGGGGGTCCAATATACTTCGAGCCAACAATCCCAAGGACAGAATCTGGGTTTGCATTCTCATCACATTCTCATTGGATCACATGGAAATCCAATCCAGCTTACAGATTTCTCGTGCCCATCCAATGGATAGACATGGAAGGTTCCAATAAGATATCACTTATTGAGTTTCGAACCAGCCATTCTGCATTTTGAAATCCAACGTGGTATTCACTAGACCATTCCGGCCATTATAATAATATCAATAGGTATTTTAACAGCATAAATAGAAAACAATCGCTTCAGGCTTTAATAAATATTTTAATTCATTATTGCTACTACAAGACAATATGTTCTATTCTACCTGATTCAAAGCATATTCCTGATGGTGCTCTGCACTCTACGTTGGTCGCATCTTGCGGCAGTAGATCCTTGCCGCCGAAAGGATGCTTCGTCGAATTCAGCCGACCTCCGTAGGAAGCCCTGAGCATTCTCGCCTCGCACGCATCCGAACCATACGTGCTGGAAGCATCGATGTATGCAGTCACTTGGTCCATCTGCTCTCGACGACCTGCATTGAGAAAACGACTTTTTCAATGTTAAATCTTAATTTAGTAACAGTTCATTTCTAGAGGTAACCGACAACCTAGCTGCAATTTAATAAATTTTTCTTAAATGTCAACACACAAATATTTTCACATTTGATAAGTAACTAAGTTAAAGTAGCTAAGTTTACTGATCACTTTTTTACTACAGCAACGAACGTAGCATTTTATACCATATATCCATGAAACATGTTCAGTGAGGAGTGACTGATATGATGGGATTTTTATATCACTATTTTGCGGGACTCCCATTACTATTTTTTATTAAGTAAATACCAATAACTATTAAGTAATAAAAAAAATAAGGTAATAATTTATCAATCAAATAGATTTATAGATTCATAGAAATAGATTATCAATCAAATTTATTTTATCAAATAGAGCAGTAATTAGATTCATGAAAAATGGCTTAATAAAAATGCTATCATGTTAATCATGTCTCGTAGAACACGTTTTTAAAACATGTTGTACAAGGGGCTACGTACAATACTGTAATAGAAAAAGTGGTTAATAAAGTAAACTTCGAAAATATTTGAGTACTGAGTATCTTTGATAATTGCAGTAATTAAACTATCACCACAAAATGTTTATGCGAAATATTTAATTACTATAATTATCAAATGTGCTCAGTACTGAAATATTTTGGTATTTTTACGTTATTAAGCACTTTTTCTATTACAGTATTATACGTAGCCTTTTGTACAACATGTTCCAAAAAACATGTTCAACGATTCATGATTAACATAGCGTTTTTATTGAACCATTTTGCAAGCATGAAAGACTTAGTATAGTAAAATCAAACTGCAATCTAAGGTACATAAATCTGAATTTCCAATTTTGACATGTTCATCAAATTTCAGAGTAAAAGCAAATTAAAATTAAGAATATAAAATGTAAAATATAAGAAAGTATATTAAATACTTATAGCACTAACAATCTATTCCCAGTAACTTGCAAGTTGCGAATAAAAGATTATACATCACTGACATGACGATTTTTTTCTAATGTAATGCTCTAAGGCAGCCATAGAAAATACTCAAATTTTCCAAAGTCTGCATAATGCGGAACTACCTCTTTATATTAAGAGTTCTTACCGAGAGTGAGTTGTCCTGCCAAGGATCTGGCAAAAGATATGCAATTTTTGGTGGAATTGTGATGAGATGGAAAGAAAGGATCTCCTACTGGTATGGGAATCGGCAAGCATTCTGGATGGACAGTAAGCGCTGAATCACATGCTTTGCAATCTAAGGGTCTCCTACCAAGAGCTGAAATAGAAATTGGAGAATGAAAATTCTGTAATTTTGTGTATAAAGCAAAAATATTTAGATTATTAAAAAACCTTTTTTTGTAAATTAACCATTGTCTTAACAAATTGGTGGTAAAGATGAATCAAAAACCACTTCATTGAGATTTTTGACGACAATGCTATTACTATGGTAGTTTAAATAAGTGTAGCATAAATACCTTCGTGCATAGGAGTGAGAGTGAGATCATGGTCCAGAAACTGTCCCCATTGCATGAGAGCCAAGCTGTACCTTGCGTGGGGTGCTTCAGTATTGTAGTGCACAGTCCAGGACACAAGACGAGCGGAAGGGAGGGATCTTCCCGAACGACCTACTGCTCGAGCTGCACTTACGCCTAAAAGAAGAAAGGGAAAATTTATAATTTTGATATCTGCTTATAGTTATGTATGTAACTCTATTACGACCAAGTAATTTTTTTAGCCTCTACGATATGTATAGTCCAAATTATGTTCCATTTTAAAATTGCACTATGGGTGGGGATGTTACTAAATACTGCATTAAAATACATGAGAAAATTTGGATCAATACGCATTTGTAAGCAATCATTTTTAGGTATGAATCTAGAAGTAATGATAAAAAAAATTTAGATTCATTATTTTTGTACTTGAATACTACAAAGATTGAACCAAATATTAAAAACTTATTACATTTATGTACGTATAAAATTATGTATTTTCTTTTTAATATATTGTCTTATTTACTTTTATAGAATTTATGGTGCAGTCATGACAAATTAAACTGCAGCAAGGACAATTAAATTGCAGTGACGACATGTGTTTCATATCCTTAGCAAGTCTATGGACACCTAATTTAGACTCTTCATGATTTGCTAGCAGTCGAAGATTATTAAGTTTATGAAAAGCTAAGAAATATCAACTTTTAATAAGTTAGGAAACTTTAAAATGATAGTTTAATATTTGAATTAGCATTAATTACTACAAATTAAATTACACGTTAATGAGATGTGACAATAATTTAAGTCGAATTAAAAAGAATATTTTTTATTATGCATTTCACTAACCGTCATGGTATCGAGGTGGCAACAATCTTTGAAACGTCACTAAAGATTTACCCCAATGGGGATTTTGAATGTTGTTGCACCATCCAGAAGGAGACCTGAAATAGAAAAGTCAGTTGAGTTAAAAAAGTCATTTTAATGTTATGGAATGTTTCTTAAATATTTCTTTAAAAAAGAATAGAATAGTATAAAAAGATAAATGCAATAATATTTTACTTTTATTAAAAACAAATTTTGCAGTAAATACAAAAAAAAAAAAAAAAATTAAAAAGTCATTGATGCATAAAAATAACTTTAGAAATTTAAATTTAAATTTTTTATTGAAAAAAATGACGAGAGTATGTTAATATGTTTAGATTTATTTCAAAATTGTTTCAAATCTCTATGGGACATTGATATATGATTAAAATCTCTTGCCTAAATTAAATTATTCATTAATTTCATGTTATCAAGTGGGGACGTATATTTCTAAGTATAGTAGCATTTTTTTACAGAAAAAAAAATCTACAAAACAATTTCAGACCACCATTTATTACCATTAAAAAATACAGAGTGACCATAAAATATCTTTCTCTATCTGCAGCTCCAGCTGAAACTAATAATCACAATGAAACCAATTTCAAATACAGACTGTAGAAGACGTGGGGGAGGAATTCGGCCAATAGGAAGAAAAAGTACCAAAAGTCGCCAATAGGAAGAGGTGAGATTTTTGCCAGCTCGACTGTCATGTACTCACTATGAAATTTTCGCAATCTACGTAGAGTTCTAAGGGTTTTTCTAGAGTTTTCTAGTTCATACGTTATTTTGGAGCTGTTTGAAACAAAAAAAGTCAGTAATAATAATGATTACACAGGAAAGGAGTTATGTCAAGTTTCAGTATAATGTTTGTATAATAAAAACATGCACACGCAGAAATGAAACACGTGCAATAATATGAAACTCAAGGAAAATAATTTCTTATAAATTAACATTAGGGTCCCCAGGGTGACGTGTAATATTTTCAATGTGCTGACGTTTCTTATATACAAGGTATTGCCTCCGATGTACGACGTACTCTATTTTGGATGTTTGTAACAGCTCGTCTTATGTTATATTTCAAGGAACTCTAATTAGTAACGCCAACAGCATACACAATAAAGTTAAGGTGCCCCCTACACACATAGCGAAAAGTCCCATGGGGTAATGTCTGGGGAACTGGTTGACCAATCCGTAGGAAAACATTGACTCTGTACTGCATAAAAATTGTCGTGTCCAAGCACTGTCTTTGCTGCAATACAAGAATAACAAAAGTTCCCAACATTTTTTAATATTTCCCACTAGTATTTCTTTCATTTCTACACGTCTTCCTCAGTCTGTATATGAAATTTGGGTTCATTCTATTCATTAGTTTTAGTTGCAAATGCTCCAAACAAGGAAAGTTATTTGATGGTCATCCTGTACTATTTTGCTTTCACATTTTTTGACATACATATACATTACCCCTTTTAAAATTTAAATTAAAAGTAGCTTAACATGAAAATAAAATTTGTAAAATTGCTGAATAGAGGCCGTTGAAATTTGGCGTCAAAAATTAATTTCGCCAAAGTCCGCCAAGTAACAGTTTGCAAACAGTGCAGATTGTGAATTGCAAACAGTGCAAGAAACCATTTTGAACTTATCGCTCAGTTGGAGCCACAAAAAAGTTGCCAAATCCCAAAGGCCCCTAATTTGCGCTTTGGCCAAAAAATTTGATTTAGTGAAGTCACTGATGCCCATTTTTAAAGAAAATCGTTACTTTAGTACAAATTACCTAAAAGGAGTAGTATGATCGCATGGCAGAGTTGACATTTCTTCCTCCAGTCTGCACTTTCCTTCATAATTATCCGGTAGTGTTACTTTCATTTCCTGTTGAAGATAATCTTCGACGTCCTGGGTGGACAAGGTAGCCATCATGGCGGAGATATCTTCGTCACTTGGCTTCTTCTCGTGATCTTTTCTGCCCAGGGATAAAAAAAAAAGGACACCAAACTAAATAATTTCAAAATTTTTATTCAAATTCATTCAAAATTTTTAAAAAATTCGCAAATATGTATTTGAAGCAAAAACCAATACGGGCATAGAATATGTTTAATGCTTTATTAGGATTTCTCCACTAAAAAGAACTTGAATAACATAATAAATATAACCTTTTCAGAGTAGTTTATTTTGTAATAAATTCTGATTTCAACTGTCTTCCATTAATACGTGTCGGAATACATTTACAGAGAAATATATAAAAATAATTCACCAAAACATATTCTGTCGTCAATAAAATATCATGAAAAATTTGGTCTAATATGCATACGATAAATGTTTTACAAATTTTCACTGATTCAACTGTAAAACATGCCAAAAGGTAACACTAACTGTAAAAAATTTTAGTTAATATTTTTACCAATCTTATTTGTAACAAGAAACTATTTAAGAAAAAAATGTCCGTTACTGTTATCGAAATTATAGTATTTTTTTAAATAAATCATTAAAATGCATCATTAATAATCTATATATATTTTTCTTTTTATTTGTATTAATATGGAAACATAATGTTTGCCTAAGATTTTAAGTCAATTGATCCATGGTCTATATTAAAAGACAAGCTACATTTAGATAGATTTATTCTTTAGGTTCCAAATGATATGATAAGATAAACTAAATTTTTTTACATTGAAGTAGATTCCACTTACATTTGGATGTCTTGCATAAACTGGTGAGATGCTAACTCTAGCACTAAAGATCTGTTTGATATCAGCATAGCTTGTCGTTTCGGGCGCAAAAAGACATGATGTACTGCTTCAGCGCTACGGTAATGAGCCACGCCAATATCTAAAAGTAATAATCATAATTACGTCAAAAAATATTTTAAAAATAATTACACATATGTAATACTGTTCAGAATAAATATGATCTTCATTATCACATAATACTCTTAATTGAAAAAGCCTGCAATGAAATAATAATTAGTGTAATGGTTTTGAACTGATGGTCCTGACATTGATACAGTGAAATTTTGTACAGCATTTTTACTAAACTATTGTCTAATATGAACAATTTCCGGACTGTTAGTTGTCATAGTAGTCTTAAATAAAAACAATAATTAAATATTCAAACATGTTTTATATTAAGCTAACAAATATAGCCCATTGTTGTTTGGTTTGCTTAAATATAGTATATTAGATTTTAATAATTTTAATAAATTAAAATACTAGTTGCAATTTCATAATTAAAGTTCAATTATAAATAAAGAAATTTAAGTCAAGATTTTAATATTTCTAATAAAAAAAATAGAAGCCATAAAGAAATTATTTCTTCTCAGATAAAGTATTAGGTGTTTCATTAAAGTATTACTCTATCATTCTTTAAAGATATTCATTAGTTCTTTATAAGCATTTCATCAGTTCTTTATCATCAATTTAAGATCTCACTATATCTTACTTCAATTTTGTAAAAATTTAAATCATTCTTTAATTAATTTCTTTTTCAGCACATATTCTATTTCAGAACATTTAAATTAAAAAAAATATGTATAAAAAGTATCTTAAATGAACTTTAATTAAAAGCAATTTTATGAAGCAAATAGGCATTAATCCCTGCTACAAAGCTATATTGTTATAAAAATAAATTGCCAACAAATATTGATATTTTTAATCAATATAGATGAAAACCGCTTGCTTAACTGTAGTACATTACAAATATTAGTACTAATTAGAATTATATCTTGATTTTTTGCTACCTTAAAGCTGTACAACTTTTTTCTCTTAATTTATTATTTGTTTAATTCTTAACGCTTTTGAATTTTAGGAAATTAGGACTGGATGAAAATAAAAAGATACACTAGATATTATTCTGAAACTAAGTGCTGCGGCACAGTTGGACAATAATTATCCTGAACCAGAATGGATTCGAGTTTTTGCAGATGTCTCTAGAATGAATACTGCGGCTGGTGCATTGTATATTGTAATTTGTTTACACACCATGCTCCAGTGGGTCAACACTTCGGTGAAGGGTTCAAGAGGTCTTCTTGGCTGCGACTAATTTGAAATCTGGAATTGAGTCTTTTAAAAAGGCCATCATTCTTGTTGATTCTAGGTCGGCCATAGAGGCAATAACTCTTCAACACCTCTCCGAATCTCCTCTTGTGACATAAATAATAACAAGTATCAAGGAGCTAAATAGGAACGGTAAAACTATAGAATTCCAGTGGATACCGTCCCATGTAGATATTGATGGTAATGAAAAGGCAGACCAGTTGGCAAAAAGGGATACGGAGTTATTCATTGAATGGAGTCCTATCCATTAGATTCTCTTAAGAGAGGTATATGTGAAAATATTATGTTGACATACAGAATTATCAATTAAATCAAGGGATAAACTCTGGGAGAAAATCAATGACGATTGGAAAGAGTTCAGTCGCAGACCACGTAAAGAGGCAGTGGCTAATTTCAGACTGAGAACAGGATATGACTGCTTGGCTGAACATCTCAGTAGAATAGGCATATTGACTAACAACCTGTGCCCTATCTGTAAAATAGACTCTATGAATAAGCATCACTTACTCGTCTGTCCGGGCCTTGACCCTACTTTACAATACAGATGAAATGTTGTACTGGATGGACAGGGATCTCATGTCCTGAGTACACGTTTATTTCTTCTTTTAGACTTTTATGTATCTTTAATTTTTTGATTTTCACTTGTGTAATTTTAAATGTTTTGATATTGTGAAGTTTTAATTCTAATGAAGATGTTTTTATGTGTTCTTAATATTTTAATAGTGTGTAACTCTGAATTGGTTGTTTTGTTATTCTTTGGCGAGTGGCTTGATGTACATGGATTGAGTTCCAATTTTGTATATGGAACAACAAGTTTTAGGAAATACACCTATACCTGCAAACATGCTTATTAAATATTTTGCTTTAAATATAGAAAGAGATTTAAATAACTCTAGCATGCAAAATTAGATTTAAATGACTTTGGTTTAATGGTGATATTATTTTTTAATAAATTTTACACTATATTTAAAATAAAATTGAAGTTAAATTTTTCAAATAAATAAGAGATAATTATTGAGAGTTAAATATTAAATTAATTTTTTTAATAAATAACTTTTTTAGCTTGTTAGTTTAATTGTAATATTTTTATCTAATAACATTTACAATTATTTTGAAAACAAAATGTGAATTTTTAGTGAGAAATAATCTTACTATTGCTAAATATTTCCTGTTCGGCAGCTATCCTGATTCTCGCTTGTCTCATAGCTTCTCGTAGTGATGTCAGCAGAGTTTCCTTTGGTATTTCATACACTGGTGAGGCTGAAATAGAAATGCAGTAAATTTCTTTCGAGTCAAATGTAGCTTTTTTTTAAACCTAGAATAGTTTTCCACAACCGGCTGAAAAAAATAACTCTTTTATTATTTTATAATAGAAAGCTTATAGTCTCGAACCTAACAACAAAATTCAACAAAAAGCTAAAACATCTTTCAGTGGATCATCAGATCCACATGCAGTGGATTCCCTCCCATGTCGACCTTGAAGGGAATGAAAGGACAGTTGCATTGGCCAAAACGGGTGCTAGTGATATATTGGTTCCACTTGAGCCCCTTACCTACACAGAGATCTACTCCCATGCTATATTAAATGGAAAAACTATTTGGTCTACTCCCCCAGTGCACCAGTGGTATAGTGGCCATCCACCTGGCTGTACTTTGGCACTTAATTGTGACAGACAGGAACAAACTGCAATCACCCGTTTGCTCAGTGGACACCTCAGAACTATGACTTTCTCAGATGGTTTGAAAGCTTTCGACACTTGCACCAAGTGCTCCTCTGAGCAGGCTTCACCATCTGACATATTGGAGCGCCTGGGGCTCTGATGTCAGGATCTCCTTGACAGTCCGTTGAGGGTCTTGGACTTTCTTCGGGTATTTGGATTCATGGACCTAGTCTCGCCCCGCTGGACTTTGGGGATAGGCGAAGAAGAAGAAGAAACAACAAAATTTCGTTTCGTTTCTTTTTGTGAATGTCTATATGTTTTATCAAATGAGCATTAAAAACATCTAATATAATTTGGTGGTGTTATCGAGATACCTCGGCTGCGAAGCAAACTTTTAATAAAAGTTATATGATTGTTTTTCATTTGTTTTTTGTAAATAATAAATAAATTTTATTTTAATTATCGGAAGTACTTTGCTTATAAAAAACATTTATTTATGATTATATAAAAGTAAGTTGAAAATTTCTTTTTAAATTATTATTAAATAATATTTATTCTTCCTGCTGTGCATTTGTAAAAAAATAAAATTTTGAATAATATCCGATTAAATATCTTAAATACAATATTTCTTTTTAGCCTGTGTACCAAAATGTATCAATGCTTTTAGGTATGATTTTTAATTGAAAATTTTCAATGAAAAATCATTCTTTTAAGCAACTTAAACATACTTTACACACGATGTTTCTTGAATGTTTAAATTTTTTAGTATTTTTTTTATTTGAATCAAAAGTATTAATGAATTTTATGGAATACAGTTAAATGCATTTCATGGGAAAATGCTTTAATGATTCCTTATCATTAAAGCATACATATATATAAGCTTTTTATATTACACAAATTTAAAAAGTTGAATGGCATATACAAAAAAGAGTTTTAAATTGAGTAGAACAGCCTTTTTCAACTTTATAGTACACAAATTAAATAGTTTTCTAATACAGTTCTACACCATTATACCATTCATTCGATTTGGAAACCTTTAAAAAAAATGGATCTTACAAACAGGACTCTATAAAGTTTTTTTTTTTCAATGTTAATCTAAGCAAAAACTAGTTTACAATAGGTATACGGGAATTCTCTATTTGTAGTGAATATATATTTTGCTTCCGATTCCAACTAAACAATCCTCTTTGACAATATTTTAACATATATAATAGTCGGTACTTACGTATTAACGATACCTTGGCGACAGACTTGGCAGTTTTTAAGTGGCGCCAATCTAACAGCTGCAGATTTGCTGAGTTTTGACACCATTTTGTAGTGCTACGAAAATGCGTATTTGGGATTTGCCAGAAACATTTATTTTTTCAGGAGCGAAATATTTTACCAAAACAACGAAAATGTCCCAATTCCCATGACATGAAACTTTATTTTGGTAAACGTAAGTTTTGGAAATGCAATTTCAGTCAGTGAGCTTATCATGTGGAACTTAGAAAAGACAACTGGTTTGAGAGAAGCAGAAATTCCATTTTGTACAGCTTTGAGATTCATATACTGCTGGTGCGAGGAGTTGACGTCGATTAAATTTTGTGAAAAGCAACTTGATTTATCGGATAAAATTGTTATAGATTGGAACAATTACATGCGTGAATTATGTGTCTTGGATATGGAGAATAAACCAAAAAAGAAGGTAGGTGGACCAGATTGCATTGTAGAAATTGATGAAAGTGTTTTGAATTTTGAAAGCGTTTTGATTTTAAATGAAGTGTTTTATATATTTTATTATTTGGAACAAAAATTTTAAGTGTAGATTGGCACCACTTAAAAACCGCCAAATCTGTAGCTGCGGTTGGCGCGTGTGCTCTTTATTGGCGCAACTGTCGCCAAGGTATCGTTAATACGTAAGTACCTAATCGTCTTTAAATTTATATATTATTTTTTGATATCCTACTGTTTCTTTGAATTTTTGCGTAAGAGATATAATCAGGGGTACTGTAATTATTAACAAATCTATACCTACAATGAATATTTTGTAATCATACCTGATTTCCATTTTAAAAAATTGATTGGTTCTGCAGCTTTTATCACATTCCTGGAAGGCATTCCTGAAAAAAAGATGTTTAAAAATGTTTCGATGTTTTGATGTTTCGATTCAATACAAAAAATCCAAAGAAGTAACGTATTTCATATTCATTGGTGTACTTACAGATAGTCGTCTGGCATAAGCATGGGGGAGGGTTGCAGTAAGCGAACTAACTTTCCTCCGTTATCACAAAGTATTCTGGTTAAGCTGGATTTCCGAACTTCTTCTAATTGACCTAAATGGTAAAGATTAAATATTTCTATAAGTATATTACTCAAAGAGATCTATTCTAGTGTGCCTAAACCATCAAAGTGTTTTTTTTGTTGTTGTTGTTTCTTATCCCACTTGGCTGGTCAAGCCCACGAGCCCATACGTACTCATGATTGAAGGGGAAGGAAGCAGCTTCTGTTGTGATGGAGCACCCGTAGGTGGAAGTCTGACTTTGGCTCCGTGACGCTCTTACAGTCATAGGAGACCGGGACCTACGGCTTAAAGTGGATTCCGAACCACTACAAACATCCATGGCACCGCCGGGATTCGAACCCGAAACCTGTGGCACCGAGCGCCAGAGCGCCAGACACTCGGTCATTCAGGTCCCAAATTTGCCAACGGCACGCGGTGTTCCCAGGTGGTCACCCACCCAAGTACTGACCGCGCCCAATGATGCTTGACTTCGGTGATCTAACGAGAACCGGTACATTCAGCATGGTACGGCCGTTGGATCGTGGGCCGTTTTTAATCGACAGATAGATACTAAAGTAGCATATTCCAGTGAAGATCAAATTATATAGCAAGGAGTTATCCAGGTTTATCCAGTACAATACACGCATTTTAAACGGATTATTAATTCAGGTAATAACCCTTTTTATACATCAATGGACTGTTCAGAAAATGTAATGGGGATCTACAAGGTCTCGATGAAAAAAATTGGAAAAAAAATTTTTTTTAATGCTTTTCTGCAGGATATTTACAAATTTAATATGTTTAAGATTTCAAAATAATTGTGTATTTTAAACATTAGATACTTTATAAGTTCTATATCAATTTAAATCAACTGCAATAACAGAAAACCCTTTTTTTTTCTGAAAACTTTTTCAATATTTTAAAATATTCAAAATTATTAAAACAAGAGGTTTTAGTTTTAATTCATTTAAAAATAAATAGTTTTGTGAGATATGGGATACGATATGCTGTGTGATTGATAATAAATGCGAATGCAATAGAAGTGATACGATAAACTACGCAATTAATAATGGAATACAATAATTGCCATAGAAATTCAATTCCATACCTTTAGAGAATGCGTTAGGTGGTATGTCATTCTCATACCAAAACCGGTCCCCTTTCTTTAAATGCTGAAACTGACGACTGAGGATGCATGCAAAGGTTGGACCCACCACTCCTCCTACCACAGGTTTTTCTGATAAACCTCCGGTGAAAAGATCTATGTCTCGGATATCTCTGAAATATAAAATAAAAATAGATACATTTGTAACAACTAGAAAAATCAATTTAACGCTGCTGTGAATTGATTGTTTATTCAAAGCATTTTTATTTAATGCTGGGAAAAAAACTGTAAGACAGAAATATGACCTATATTTTCTTTTACTTGCAAAAGTTATACAGTTTAACTCAATTTTAATAGATTTTGGTAGATTGCCTTCATTCAGATCGTGAGTACAAAATTTCAGTGTCTTGTATATGGTATTTACAGTATTTTCTTGCTTTCTTGATGATAGTAATAGCTCCTCCACCTCCTCATCAGTGGTGTAAACAGCTTTTGATGGGCCAAGGCCGTCTGCCTACTGGCAGATTTCGAAACAGGAGATGTTTAAATATTAATAGCTATCTTACAGCAAAAATGCTGTGAATACCATACGATGAGCTGAATTCAAATCAATAATTAAAGTTAAATAAAAAATATAGTTTAGAATATAAGCTGAAAACATTATTTATATTTCATCTAACATCTTTCAAGAAATTCAATGATGCAATTAATTAACTCCCTGGCACTACAGTTCGAGTTTGACCATGGTTATCTGCCGACTAGCAGATTTCGAGACAGGAAATGTTTTCTTTTTAAGGAGTAGGGTTGTCAGCCCGGCGCCTAACAATCATATGAAACCGGGACCCCGTTTTAAAGTGGATTCCGAGCCACTATAAACATCCATGTCACCGCCGAACTCGAACCCGTAACCTGTGGCACTGAGAGCCAGGTAGAGGTAGTCACTCGGCCAGCAGACCCCCGAAGCAACATTTTAAAGAAAGAGAAAATGTGTTTCTTTGTAAAGGAGCTGGACTCAAGGTAGTATACCACTAGATATCTTCCTGCTAGGTCATGTTAAAAGATAGCATGTACAACGTTACTATGTTAAATTACGAACAAAAGTATGTAACTGTTTATATTGAATAGATTACATGTGAAAAGTGGGCAGGAAATATAATTTATTAATTTATATTTTGTTCTTATCACATCACTTTTTTTGTTTCATTATATTAAAATGAATTCGATGATAGGAAAATAGTGTTAGCCCTGTAAATTAAAAATAAAACATCTTTACTTAATTGTAATTGTGTTGTTAAATCCAGTACGTTTTTTAAGGATCACCTATGAGGCAATTTTTTTTAACGTTTTATCATTGAGTCAGAAGCTTATTACTTATTTTTTTTTTATTTTGTAATTTAAAACTACTGGTAAAGACTAAATTGATAATTAAAATAATAAACAATTATTATCGCACACATTGAAATTTGTATAATTATTCTTAAAATATATAAATTACTTTTTATAGTTATTACGTAAAATAAATTAATTATGTAACCATGCTTCCTCCTACACAGTGGCAAGAGCACCCCCGCCTTTATGGCATCCAGGAGAAATTGTCAGTTGGCCTACAGACTCTCACCCGGAAAGGAAGCATATTTTGCGCCTCCTGCATGTAGCCGAGTATGGAATTTTTAGCCTAGAAGAGGAGCCCTCTGCCGAATATCTAATTATATGTGCTAAAAATTGTATGTCTCTAATTGCATGTGCGTGGTGTGTATGCGTGTGTAAATAAAGCTGTGAATTCTCAAATCTGCGTCTCAAGTATATCAACTCAACCACACACCCAGTTACAATCCGGTTATCCAACACGCACACTGCAATTAATATTTTCATAAATAGAAATTTAAATTGGAATTTTTAATATTTTTTCCCTGTTAAATGTATATAATACAACATGAGAATAATTAACTGTGTAATCATAAGAGACTTACTTATAAACGGATGCAATCTTCTGTGATGCCCCTTTTGTCATTATTTGTCCCAGCTGTGTGAAATTCTGGACATTAGGTGAAAGTCTGCATACTTTCCTCCACTCTAGATAACCGGGTACACCATGGTCTCGGCCCTGCTGAATTATCCAAGCTGCTAAATCCATATCGCCCCCTTCACTTCCAGCTAGGTGAAAAATTATTTGGCATACTTTTAGTAAATCACTGACCTTAAGCTATAATAATTTTATTTTTTATATAAATATACGGGATATTTTCTACATTATTATTTTTAATACATTTAAAAGTCATTTAACAAGCGTTCTTAAAATAATTTTTCATCTAAAATGCTATTACTTTCAAACACAGTGATATAATAACTTGGTCTTCTGTACAGATACGGCTGTGTACTAGTAATCCCTTTCCTGACACATGGCAGAAACGAATTTGCGATGCCAATGCTAGTTACTGAATTTTAACATCAGAACTGATTTTAAAATCGAAACATTACAAATTCTGTTTACTTACTAGATTAACATTATTGGTCAATCCATTCATAAACATATGATGGATTGGTCACTCCATAAATAGCACAAGTAGTTAGAACTATTAGCAGTTATTCCAAATAAAAGCTATAAAAAAAGTCCACAGACTGGAAAATTTTAGAGATGTATCTCCCGTTATTTTGAGGAAGATTTGTTTTCGGCCAGGCTACCATTTCAGCACTGAGATGTAACAGCTTAATATACTGTCCACGCCCAGTCCAGTGCCTCATAAAACTGGTGGAACTGCACACAAGTGGCTGGGATCTATATTTGCAATGGGTTCCTAGTCATCTGGGTGTTCCTAATAATGAGAGAGGCGATGTCATGGCGAATCCAACCAAAGTCGGAATCCAATCTGGAGTCGAATCATAGTCACCTAGTCTAACTAGTCCACTATAGTCTAACCACTTAGTCATGTGGGCGTTCCTAATAATGAGAGAGGCGATGTCATGGTAAATCCAACCAGAGTCTAGGATTAACTAGTCTAACTAACTAGTCCAGCTAGTCCACTATAGTCTAACCACCTAGTCATGTGGTCGTTCCTAATAATGAGAGAGGCGATGTCATGGCTAATCCAACCAGAGTCGGAATCCAATCTGGAGTCGAATCCAACCAGACGGAGTTTCCATTGACACTCAGGACAGCGTACAACCATATCACTGCAGCCATCGACAACTTCACTGGAAAAGCCTCAAGAACTTGAGCGGCAACAAAAGGTGGAAATGTTTTGCCACAGGGGCTGTATTCCTACGCAACTGGAACGTTTTGAGGCTGTCACAAGCTTCCGCCTTACAACCAACCAGGACTACCTGCAGGCACACCTCCACAGCATTGGTTTGGCTGATTTCCATAAAGGGCAGACCCCATCATGTCGGATCGCCAATATCACCTGCGGAACTATATTGAACTATATTGAATTTTTATTTATTATTTATTTGTGTCTTATAACATTACTGCACGTTATTGGGAGGCTAGTCGTTATAAGACTGATCAGACACGGACGGGCGTAGGACTTGAGAATATAGGATGACATAAGTCAATGGTACAGGTTATAATGCACAATCGAGTGACTCACTATCTCCATTACACATATTATAACTAACAGCGGTAACTTGTGATACAGGCAACGTTGATACAATGTACTTTGATGTAGTGTGACTCCATATGCTGCCAACTTTTAAGCTTTAAATATCTATAGTGAATGCTCGATAAGCATATAATAAATATTAAAAAGAAAAAAATAGAGAAAAATGCAAATTGAAAAATAAAGCCCCTTTTTTTTTACTTCACAAATTACCAAATACGCATAAAATTTTAAAGAATATTCATAACTTATCAATAAATGCTTATATGTATATTACTTATTAATATGATTTACTAAAAGCAGAAATATTTATTCATACAAGATTTCAAATCAAAGGCCAGCAAATTAAAAAATTTAATGATTTAAAAAATTTCTCTTATTTTTATTGAATTGAAAAAATTTGTCTTTAGAATGAAATATTAGAGAACTATAAAAATTATGGATAAATCGGAAGAGTTGGTACGCATGTGATTTTCTGTATGTTATAAACGAAATTTCCCGGACGATATTTTATCGAAATAATTCTGTTTAACTTATCAAGAAATACCAACGACAAATCTACAGCTCTGTTCGTAAGAGATAACTCTTAAGAAACATGGAACCTGTTTAAACGCCAATTTCTGTCAGACTTACTCCAGATCTATCCTAGATGAAGGTTAAGGGATTGAAAATTATTAAATACAAGTGAAGCTGAGTACTGCTAATACGACATTTAAATTAATATTAACAGCAAAGTTTTATTATAATAAAAGGCTACCTTACTTTTGCGATCTTCACCATTATTTGAATGAATTTTAATATAAAATCTGATGCTTCTCTAATTTCTTTATCAGTACTATTATATTTTATCGAATAGGGCCTGAATGGCCGAGTGGCTAGCGCTCTGGCCACAGGTATCGAGTCACGGCGGTGCCATGGATGATTGTAGTGGTTCGGAATCCACTTTCGTAGTCTCGGTCTAATACGAGCATTGCGGGGGGCATTGTTAATCTGCGTCCGTAGCTTATCTTCAAGTTACACGCGCCCCCTGTGTAATGCAAAATGAGTAACGTCTATGCAGCGCTTGCTTTAAGGCATTCAAGACAGCTGTCTAAGTATTTGCCAATTGCATTAAAAAAATATTTTTATCTAATTTACTTATTTAAATAATATTAACTGTTCCCTCTTCATTGGAGCAACAACCTCATAGTGGGCCAAGGCCGTCTGCCTGCTAGCAGATTCCGAAACAGGAGATGTTTTCTTTTTACAGGGTAGGGTTGTCAGTCCTACGCCCAACAGTCAGATTAGACCGGAACCTACGGTTTAAAATGGATTCCGAACCACTACAAGCATCTTTGGCACCGCAGGGACTCGAATTCGAAAACCGTGGAACTGAGAGGCCCCGATTAATTGTTTACAATTCTAAATTTATTAGAGTAGAGGGTTTAATAAAAATTAATTATTCCTTTATATTTCAAAGTCAAGTAATCTTCTGGGGACAAAAGAATGAATGTAGAATTATACATTTTAATATAAATCGTTATAACTTAGATTGATAATTACTCTGGATATTCAGTCCATATTTCTATTTTTACCCTATTTCTATTGTCCATATTTCTATTATGTCCATATTTCTATTTTTTCATAGGAATTATTAAAAATTTGCTTCAAATATTTATTAGAAGAAACAATGGAAATATTTTTCCTCTATTTCATTTTAGTTATTATCTTAAATACTCAACAGTAGAAAATATATTCAATTCTAAGGACAACAAAGAAAACATTTTATTTGTTCAAAATTTTTATTTAATATTATTGCCGTTGTATTTATTATGGGTTTTGCAAAAATATTCAAAAGTTTTCCTTGTAATAAATTTAATAAATTCAATTAATAAGTATTTATGTAATAAATTTTACTATCCTTCATGAATTGTTTGAATTCTGCTCGAATATGAGATAAAAGCAATGACTTTCTTCTCTTTCTTTATCATGATCCCTTTATTAATGAATAATCTAAATACCTGTCTTAAAAACGAAACTTCAGAAAAAGGCAAATGTAAGTGATACTCTATAAAATTCATTTTTAATTATGTTCTATTAAAACCTGTTTATAAATAAAATAAAATAAAATAAAAAAATAGAATAATTATATTAAATGTAGTCTTTCTAATTATTGTTGAATTTGAAGCACTCTATAATAGTGTTCAGAAAATTAGATATTGCCTTTAATAATAATCAAAACAAATATACAGAGGATCCAAAGAGCATCGTCATATCTTAAACTCTTATAAATAAAACAAATTATTCACGTATGGGTTTTTTTTCAATAAAGAAAAATATGAGTTTATTTTTGACGATGGTAACACTATTTCAGTCTGTGCTATACTAACAGCACTGAACACAGCAAGTCTTTGACGTTTTCAGGGGAAAACGTGAGAAATGATATTTATCAATCCTAAATTCTTGACTCTGAATAGTTAAAAAAAATATAGTACACATCTGACAGAAATTAATCGAAATACAGCAACGTTAGATGGCTGCTATTGTGAACAACGGATGTTCAGTTCATCATTGTCGTGAAATGTGGATTGATAAATAATGTTATTTACGTATCCACGTAAAAAAAGAGGTAAAAAAAAATCTGAGTCTCCAAGAAGTAAAAAACTCTCAGTCAATATATATATAGATATATGAGACTTGTGTTACGCGCATCTTGAAATGTTCTAAACATATTTAAAAACTGATACTTTCTTTATTGAACAAAAAATTCATGCACTCATACCTTTGTTTTCAATGAATTTTTAAAAATCCATTGAATCAAGTGGGTTAAATTTAAATGAATTTTATAAATTTCATTTCCTTACCCTTTTTTAACCACAGTAAGTGAAATTATTGCTCACTTTACTAGTAAAAGTTTACCAACTGTGTTATCTTTTCTTTACCAGTTAAACTTCTCGTACTTGTCTGTTTTCAATAACTCCGCGATTTTACAATTACATCTGTGATGAAGAGGGAATTGTACACAGAAACTATTTTTTTTTTTTCTAATTTACCAGTTAAACTAGCGCTGCACGACGTACTCACTTTGCATTCGTGTAACTTGAAGATAAGCCACGAACGCGGAGCAACAATTAACGCTCTAAATCCTTTTAGGACCGGGACCTACGATTTTGGGCAAAGCCGAATTTGAATCCGATATCTGTGGTACCGAAGCCAGAGGCGCTAGCCATTTCAGGTACACAGAAACTATAAATATATATATATTCCAATGGTTCTTAATGTAGGCGGATCATTGACAAAGCGAGTTTCAACTGCGTTATATACCAAGCATGCACAATCTTTATCAACTGAGTGTACTAAGTACAGCTTTTTTGTGTCATAAAACCCATGGACGTTAAATGGTTCCTTTGGGTATTTTTATCAAAATTGATTGATGTTATTTCATAAACTCTTGCTATTAGTCATCTCCTGGTAGACCGTTTTGAAATCTGATCTGAATCCATTGACATAAATTCATTCTTGTAAAAGTATTATTAGTTCTTACTTATCTACTACTAGGTAAACCCATGTGTGGATTTTGTAATAAGGAATTTTACCGGATTAACCCCTAACCCCTTAGGCAATTCAATAGGCCGGCCAGTCAGCATTCTGCTTATAATGCACTTTCTTCCTTTAATTCTATGATAAATTACCAATATCGGAATACCAAAAACTCTTCAAGCCCCTCTGTATGTTTTACTCGTTTTCACTCGTACTTTATCGAGAGTTCTTCTGGCATGGTTGTCGGATCGAAATAAAACAGTCGTCTCGCAGTGGATCCCAGCCCACGGCAGATTAGAGGGAAACGAGGCTGCTGCCTTTCTAGCAAAAAAAAGGGGCCACTGTTTTATGGCTAAATAACCAGGAGTTGGTCTATCATTCCATTAAGACGATAATTAAAGTAATAACGATAAGTTTGAGGATAAAATCCCTTCTTTGAGGATGCTGCTGCTAGAAACGATCACAAGTGCTGGTATGATCATATTTTTGATATCCCTGAATCGTCTAAAGAAAAATCAGTGGCATTGCTATGGCTTTTCTCTGATCAAGATTTTCTCGCGTAGCAAGCACCTTCATAGAATTAAACTCCTGACACTCGCTATCTCCTACATGATAAGAAATGGGTATGCCTCAACTTGCTTTCTGTTTCTTTATGGAAGCGTAATTGGATTGCCAGATTAAAGTTGATGTCATTTGTTTCTATTTTATACTTTGTATTTATTTTATATCTTTTGTCCCATAAACTTGCCATAGGGAAAAAAACACTTTATCGGGACTTTTATCGACTTTTGCTTTCGAGTCAACTAGTTTGTAGGAGAGTGCCGGCTTATTTTTCATATATGTACGTGACATTTTGAAAATCTGTACAATACCAGATGTTAATTGTATTTACAATTATCTTACTCTAACAAATATTAGGAGTAATTGTAAACGCCACAAGAACAAAAAAAGAACAAAACTTTATATAGACATAATTCAATAAATTTCTTTAAAAAAAAATCACTTAATAATAATAACGCATAATTTACCCTTTCAAATAGTTATGGAAATAAATGAACAACAAATTTTTAAAACACAAATTTTACACAAGTTTTTTTTTTTCCAGAGATGAGATCATTTACAACTATTGAATTGAATAATTGCAGATGGCCAGTAGTACACCACCAGTATTATAAAGGTTTAGTTCTTAAGTTTATCTAAATTCAACGTGAGCATAGCTTATGCTTGTTTAGGAAAAGATTTTAGAAATCAGTCCCATAGACATCACAATTTCATTTAAATATCTAAGAGTTCAGCAAGAATTCTGTGTTTCGAATATTAGAGAAAAATATATGATCGTAATTTTAAGAAACATAATATTCTTTAACTTTGTTCTTTACCTTTGATTATTAACAATATTACCATAATTTAAAGTATTTTTTTAGAAATTATTGAAACTGAAAGTTGTATTTTTAGCATATATATTAGTTTTATTTAATAAAAAAATTGAAATGTGGAATACTATACAAAACATTTGTGAATTGCAGAGAAATTAATTAAACTGAATTTTAATTAATTCCTCTTAATGATTTGCTATGAAAATTAAAAATTTAGTTTCAAAATATTTAAGAGGATTTCGAAATTAATAGGATATGCACATTTAAGCAACTTATTAACAACTAAAATTATATGTAGCTTTTTTATTTCATTTCACGAACTTAAAATTAAAATGTGTTTATATTCAATTATTTCTAAAAAAAGCACTCTTTTGCATTTTCAAATAATGTTTTTCAAGATTTTTTAGCTCTTTTGTTTTTAATTGTTAAATTTAAAAGAAACAAATTTTAATTTTTAAATGTTTTCTTTCTCTAGATAATTTAACAGACTCTTCTTTTTGTCAACGCAACTTATCTTGGGAACCTTTGGACTTCTTCAGAGACAAAATATTTCTCGACAAATTCAACAAATGTTACATCATTTCAGCATCAAAAGATGAAATCTTTTGCTTTGTTGAACAAGCTTCGAACCCACGGATCCCTAAGCAGAACAATTTTCTTGATAACACAATTTACCAACTACGATTAGTATCTGAAATTTTAAAAAATTCCCAACTTGTTCTCATAGAAGCTCTATCCGGCTATATGACTTTAAGCGTGTGGTATGTCCTGTGGATATACTTGAAAAAAATAACAAGATTAATCCATCTCATATATCGCCTATGCAAAGTAATTTTTCAAAGTAACTGAATGCATCCTGCTTTGAATTTTTGAAATTAAATTCAACAATTTTAATATTGTAAAATAATATTCAACATGACGCAATAAAGCCCACTATCCTAGAAGAATGGCCAAGATAGAGAAAGAAAATAATTAGGGAATTAACAAGAGATGTATCTGTATTCTACTTAGAAATGACTGCATATTATATTTTAAAAACAACTTCCTTATTATAGAGATTGAATTATATTGCTCATATAGCTCTTATATAAAGTAATTCTTCCTGCTTGCTTCTTTGATTTTTTAAATTAAATTCAGCAATTTTAATATTGTAAAACAATACTTAACATGAACCATTAAAATACAATATCCTAGAAGAATGGCCAAGATGGAGGAAGAAAATAATTAGTGAATTAATAAGAGAAAGAGATAATAAGAGCATTCTATTTAGAAATGACTGCATATTATATTTTAATAAATAACTTCGAATATTCTTTTTTGAAACTGTATTACTCATATCATTTTTATTAAAATTATTTTTAAATTAAATTGAATTAGGTTTGTTTAATACTTATAGAATGTTGTGTCAGATCTTTGGTGTATTTATTAATATTCTTTTGGAATTTTTTGATTCTTTAAGCACTAATGGATAATTGGTATTCGACTACGTTAAAAACTAAAATTACATTCATAATATAAATTTATTTAATAATAATTTTTAAATAATAAAATAATTTTTAATTTTTTTTATTAATAAATAGCTTTTCATATGATTTTTTTAGATAAAATTTTAAAACAGCTATTTGTAAAGTGTTTAATAAAAATATTTCAAATATTAAAAAATTTATCAATTATATTCTTATTTTTAATCGGTTGAACACATTATTTTTATCTTTAAAATTATAATTCAAACTTAATAACTTGGCAGTTCTTGGTAATATATATTAAAAATTGTAGACATTGAATAAAAAAAGTTAAATTATAAGAGAAAGTTAGGTATGTAAATTTTAAATATTTAATTTCAAAAAATTTATTACAAAAAAATTAAGAAATTTTGCTTGCAGTTTATCTATTTTTTAACTAGAAGAAAAAAGAATTTGGAAAATTTAGTACGGCATATTTTTTGAAACTCTCATAAAATAAAATTTTCCTTCTCTCTGTATATAAAGATTAGTTGAAATACATGAAGTATTTAGGCATTTATTAATTTTAAATATTTAGGCAAAATTTCTGAAATATTAAACAAATAATATAATTTTTTATATTTTGTGAAAATTAGAAAAAAAATTTAAGGAATTGTTCGATCAAATGACAATCTAATTTTTTCATCGTATTATTAGATGCCTGGAATCTTCCTTATATGATAAACTCAACTTTTTAATAATTTGAAGTATTAGAAAAGTAAATAATAAAGAAATATTTATTGATATTTTGTGATTGAAAAATGTATTTTAAGAAAAAAAATAAATTTAATTTTTAATATTTTGTAAAGAATTAAAAACAGAAATGTTTTCATTAGCTATAAATTGTGGAAATTAATTATAAAGCGAATTAGTAATAAACCGTAAAAAAAATTACATATTTTTTCAGGAAATAAAAATATATCTTTGTGAAATTATTGAATCCATTAAGTGAATTATGCTGAGTTAATAAAATTTTCACAAGTTAACTTCTCAATATAGTTCAGGGTTATTGTTGTTGTTTTCTGCATTAATCGGAGTAGGTGCTCTTTAATGCTATGTCAACTCAAGTTTTTAATATTTTGTAAACATTAGCAAAACTAAAATTTAAAACTTAATTAAATTAAAAATAAAAGAAATATTTTATTACTTTATAATTAAAACGATGAATAACTTTTTAATTCTAAATTTAACCAATAAAATAATTAAATGCATTTATTAAAAACTTCCAAAATAAACTAAAAATAATAATAAATTTTTTTTAAATTTTGCAAACATAGGAGATTAAAAAAATAAGTAATTTCTAAATTTTTGCAACTTTGGAAAAAACATTGCGCATGTTGCCCACCAATGACTGTGGGGTAGCAAAGCCAACATTAAATTTATTTATTTTAATCTCTATTAATTAGCTAATTGATACTATTCTGAAGTTTTTTTTTTTTTTTTTTTTTTTTTTGCTACATGGGGACTAATATATTTGGCGCTATCTAAAAATATCTAGCGCTCTGCCACTCAATGCCTAGGATTTCGGGGTTCGAGTTTCGGCTGTGCCATGATGTTTCTAGTGGTTCGGAATCCACTTTAAATCATAGATTCCGATCTAATGTGATTGTATAGCATTAGTAGTAGAGCTGACAACCTTACCCCGTAAGAAGAACAAAAACATCTGTTTCAAAATCTGCCAGTAGGCAGACGGTCTTGGCCCACCATGGGGCAGTTGCACCAGTGAAGAAGAAGACAAATAGCAAGTGTATTTTGTTGTCATGTTAACTGAATTTTATTATATCTGCAAATATTAAGGAAACTTTTACAATTTAAGGCTTTCGTTACGGCTTATAAACATCATAAAATGGTAAAATGTTTTATATTTCGTAAACCTTAACTTCAAATCGTAAGCCTAACTTCGAAAAGATTTGCAATTGAAGTCAGAAGGTAGCAAATGTCTCCTGCCTCTAGTTATTCATAAAATTCCACTTACTTTCCTCGGCGTCTTCGAGCAGATTATTATTCATTTCTCTTGTAATGAACTCATCCATGGATTGTGCGTTTTGATTCGTCATTCCCAAAAGAACCTGGTCCAAAGCACCTTCTTTATACAAAGGCTCCGGATAGAAATGCGTTTCGCTGATTTGCATGGACCCCACCGTGTCGTGCTTGGGAACTGTCCTGTCTTTAATCACAAAAGACTGCGAGTACATCAAGAAATGGGAAGGCATCATGGAATAGAAAGAAGCTCCAACTGAAGCAGCAAAGGCATTGGATGTTCCTGGATTGAGATTAATGTCGTATCCGTGGTAGAATGCCGAATCTTCCCGAGGTTGTAGGTCGAATTGCCTGAGTACTTGATTTCCGAGGAGGGCTGGAAGCAGTTCAGAATATGTCACGTGTTGGAGCTAAAAGAAAGCGGTTTTTGCATCAAACAGATATAATATGCATTATAAAAAAATTCTAACAAGAAGAAAAATATTTTATTTTCTATAAAATAGTTAAACAAATATTATTAAAAAAATTATGCTCATTTAAAGAATTGTTTGTTATAAAATGAAGTTTACAAAAGAATAAAAAAAGTATAAAGACGAGCTTAAAAGATACAATTATTCAATTGTTCTTTCTAAAAAGAAATTATTCCCACTTTTTTTTTTTTTTTTCTCAAAATTCTCTTTTTCATTTTCCTCAAGCCTTTCCATTTTTATTATATTAAGGAATTATATCTAATATAAAATCGAAAACTCAACTAATAAACCATAGAATTTCATAAAAACTGTGAAAGAATGGTATGAAAAAGGATAGTTTAGTGAAATTCTGAACAATCACAGAAATTTACGAATCTTCTTGCCAGCACTGCTTTCTGAAGAGAGTCGAAGGCGATTGTGATAATGCGTATAAAGCATCTCATAATCTCGTATCACTTATCAGACTACTACTACACCACATCACTGTGCCTATAGCTCAGATGTCCCTATGCAGTATACAGTTTAGAAATGATGTGAGTGAAATTGAGTGGACACAAGTTGGAGACTGGAAAATTTTCGCAAAATCACTTTTGCATTACAAAGGCTGAACAATGTGGAAAATTTTACAAAAACAGTAGTAAATATCAAAAAATTAATATTTAAAAAAGGAAATAATATGAAATGCGAGAATATATAAGAAACACATAAGGTAAAATATTGGAAAAATTTTAAAACAATACAATACAATAAACACAACATTGGAGAATGCATAAATCAGAGAGCGGAAGGAATGTTCATCAAAGCAATAAAAGTGTATTGAAAGAATAATTAGAAGAGGAGTAAAAGCTAATAAGTAATTGGACAGTAGAAGCAAATGCTTCAAAATTATCAGCAATGGAAGGCAAAAAGATATTACATCTGAGAAGAGATAACAAGCAAAGTACATGTCAAAATAATTAGTATTCACAAAAAAAAATTTTTAGAGTTTTAGCAAATTAAAAATTGGCATGCATATGGAATAAAATAACAAATTGTTTCAAAATTAGTTTACCCTAAATATACACACATAATGCATACACCCACGTAAATGACAATCAGGCTGTAGAGTAAGAATTTTTCAGTTTTTCTGCCATACAAGGCAAATGCTCCTAAAATATGAAGAGGATAAACATGATTAAACCGTAGGCAGTAATGTCCCACCTCTCCTTATTGAAACAAGAAAAAAAGAGCGAAAAACTCAGAGGCTGCATTGGAAATGCTCGTTTAAAATTGCAGTGGCACAATTTCACCTACATCTTTCTTAAAATGTAAAGAAGCATCCGGGCTTTAGGCACAGTTATGTAGTAGAAGTACTTGCCACTAAAAGTCTTGCCAAAAGGCTATTCCGCCCACCATTACTTTGGATGAGCTGTTCGAGGAGAATACATTTGTGAAGCCTGGGGCTCTCACTATTCTCATTTATTATCACAAAAAAATTTTATAATTTTTTATTTAATATTCCTATTATAAAATTTGTTATGATTTTTGATAAATTACAAAATCTTGGTTTAACAAATGAGAGTTCATATTAAAATATTATATAGATTAAAATATTTAATTATAATAATATATTTGTAGTAATATTCAATTACACTCATATTGCCAAAAATATGACCACCGGTCTAATATTAAATCAAAGAAACTCAACCCGCCTTGGAATATTAAAATCTAACAAATAATTAATTCCACCTGAAACGTAAATTAGTCAGTTCCAGGCGAGTTCATTGCAAAATTTATTTAATGTTTTATTCTTGAGTGTATAATAAAAATAAAAAGCTTCATTTTTCAACAAGAAGGGAAAAAATCTACCCCTGTAAGTGTGCAGTTTGGTTAAACCACAGTGTAACTGGGTGTGGTTGGGTTGAGATACTTGAAGCTTTATTTGCACACGCACAAACAACACACAGATACAATTACAGACAATATGTAGCACATTTAAAGCATGTAATTATAGATTCGTGGAAGGATTTCCCTTCTAAGCCGAAAACCTGATATTCAGGTACACGCAGGATGCATGAAAAATGCTTCCATTCTGGGTGAGAATCTGTAGGCTAATGGGCTATTTCTTCTGAACGCCACAAGGGGCTCTTGCCAGTGCGTAGGAGGAAGCAGCGTGATTAATTATGGTTAATCCCCGTATTTATTGATAAAATAGAAAATTTTAATTATGAGTTTTCAATTAGAAGGTAAATAATAGCTTTAAATAATTTGCACTGTCATTAACAAGCATGAAGTCCACTTTTCTATATTTAATTCTGATCAGTATATTTGTTATACTGAGGGCAAATAAGAAAATCTTCTGTATCTAATTTATATTCTGTGATAATTTCGAATTTCATAATTATTCGTGCTGACGAATAAAACTCATAGCTTCGAAGATTTAATGTGACTAACGCTCGAAATAAAAAAAGTCACTTTTATTCGAAACAACAATAAATTATTAATTGATGAAAATCATTTAAGAGTTATGGGATAGATACAGAATTTTTTTTTTTCTTGAGAAGTATATTGACCTTTACTTTCAATTAAATTAATAAATAAATAAATAAAATAACGTGTGTAACTATTGTTAATAGACTCACTTTGAAAATTACTAAAATAAATCCTTTAAATTAAGGAATCAATCAAATAAAGTGGGAAAATTACTTCGGCCCCAATGATCCTCCTAGATTCTTCAAAAAGATGATCATCCGTCCAATGTGGGTTAACTTTCGCTAGTTCTCTGGCAACTCGGTTGTGTTCTCTTACCCAAATAGTGTGCATAACCATTAGACCAACGTTTTCATTGACTCGGACATCTCCTATAAAGCAAAGAAGGTTATATACAAAACACAGAGTACATATGGTCACAATCAGATGATCAGTTCGATATAGAACAATTTTAATTGGACAATCTATTTTCATATTTGTTTTAGGAGCCAAATTTTATATCCTATCTTTTCAAAATCTGTTAAAAATAATTACATTGTTTAAACGATAAAAAAAAAGGAAGGATTATTAATATTATTACGTAAATTTACAGAATTACTTTCACAAAATAAATTTTTTTACCAAAACAAATACATTAATTAAATACAAGAATTAGAACTCGAGAAGAGGCAGCTACTTATTTTTACTAATTTAAAATAGAAATATATTTCAAAGTTCTTCTATTGGTCAGTTCATTTAGCAGTTTAGCATATAACACATTAACAGTATTGTTGTAATCACACCATACATCTTTGTCTGTTTTGAATCCCATGCTGGTGATAGTTCTAATTGAAAGATATAATGCATCGGGTCACTAAACATCTTTGATCCGCTGGCCTTAAAATAGTTTCTGGCTTTTTATCGACCTCTTTTATTTTACTTTTATATAATTACAACAGGGTATGCAAAAAAGACCGTATGTACGTTTTCCGGCGAAAGATGCTTATGGTACTAAAAGAGACACTTATGCAAATCCCTTTTTTACTCACAATGCTTATTTATAATATAATATATGTTTTTGAGTAGCTTTAATGTATCCCTTATCATCCATTACATTATTCTTCTCCCTAGAGCGCATGCATATCGGATATTGCATATGCGTTTATGTAATTGAACTATATCTGGAACTTTATAAATGGGTACTATAGTTAGCGGATCCCCCGTTAAGTATAAAACAAAGACGACGATAAAGCAATGAGGATCACAGTTAGCTATGGAACTCTGAATTCTAAATTAAAATCTATAAGATTATTTTAGATGGAAAATTGTGATGCTTTTATCAGTTGGATGGCAACAGTGTTTCTGCTACTTAAGTTTCAGGATTCACGCATACATAAGGTGTAAAAATCTAATTTCATGTTACTAATGTTACTAACTCAAAATTGTTTACTCACCAGCTAAGAAACATCTGTAATTCAAAGCAGATGCTCTGCAATCATGAGGGTTCGATGTATCTGGAGGTAAGAGTTCCAATCCATCTTGAATCTTCATAAGACCATGTTTGTATGTCCTCAGGCGCTTTACTTCCTCTTCAGAAGATCCGTAGATGGCAGATCCGTCCAAAAAAGAAGTCACCTGGTTTATTTGCTCGCGAGGTCCTAGTGTACACCCGGCACGGGGAACATTTGAGGATCTCACATAATTAACACAGAAGTTTTGTCTATTTGTGACATTATCATCAGTGATGGGATAGCATTCAGGGTGAAGAAAATTCTTTGGTACGTTACAACATCGTATTCTGTGTCCTCTATAACCTGGGAATATTTAAATACAGATAACTACTTTTTACAATAGTGAACTTTTTTTTTACAATACTGAGATATGAAGACACTTAAACTTTTGAAAAGAAGAATTTGTCTTAACTGACTATTTTACTTAATAATGATTCATATGCTTAGATATCATTAAATATGCATATTATAATTGTAATTAACTGACCCGCTTTCATTTCAGGCGACTAATTGTTAACTTGACTCTTAAGAAAATTATTAAGCAAGATATGATTCAACGCATTATAGATAAGAGATGGAGGATTCTGGGGGAAGACAGAACTATTCCCAGTTTTATAAGAAAGACAGCTGCGCTTTATTTAGATGTTTGACAGGTCATGATTGTTTACGTGACCACCTCTATAGAATTGAAGTGGTGGATTCCCAAACTGTGTTTTGTGGGATTCTAGTCGGCCTATGACTTTTGAACATTTAAATAATTGTAATGCACTTTCTCGACACGAGGACATGGTCAAAAGTACTGGGCACTCTGTGAACTAATAGCTTATGCGCCACTATTCGGCATTTGTAAAATAAATAAAATAATTGTAATTAAATGTGTAATTTAAAAAAGGTATGATGTAATAACAAGAATTATTTCCATAGATTACTGATTATATTGTAAAAGAAGAACTATTACCAATCTCAATTGCTGAATTATTGAGGTTTTTTATTTTAATATGTAATCATTTTTAAACAGTGATTTTTCCATTCCTATTCGCTAACACTAGGGGGTTTTTAATCAATCAAATTCTTCAAAGTTTCTATTACTAAGAATTTTTTTAAATGTTGATAGTGAATGTGAGCGATTGTATCACAGATAATTTTTGAGAGGAATTCAGATCCAAGGAAAAAGAAGCTCTCAATTTCGAAATCTCCTATGTTGAGCAGTTTGTTAGCAAATGAAACCGTATCTGAATATAAATCTGCATTTATTTAAACTTATAAAAAAAGTAGATATTTTGTATAAAGTAGATGCCATATGAATTTCTTTTAGTATTGCTTGATGAAATGATTTGGCTATTGACTTTTTTATTTTTTTTTTCAGATTGTTCGGTGGCATGCAGAAGGAGACAAGTGAGATTGAAAAGTCTTGTTCTAAAAGATTTTTTTACGATAGTAAGATATGAAACTTAATGCTTCTGAAAGTAAGAATTATTAAAAAATAAATCTTATTTGAGAAGTTAAATTTAAAACTTTTTAGTTTAGTTTTAATTTACAATATTTCCGCTTTCAGAACTCTCATCCTTCATAGATGCACAAGTTTACAAATGTCTACGTACATCAGTCATTTACATACATGGTTTCTTTCAATTTTTTTTTTTTTTTTTAATTTCATCGAAATTTTGTTATTTCTAATTTATTACTTTACATATTGTATTTCATAAGCCAATTCTTAGATAATTTAAAACCTTAATTTCCTAATTATGTAATACTGCAGGAAAATTTTACCTGCGCTTTGGGAAGTGTGAAAGATGTCATGAAAGACGAATTCTGCAAAAATGGCCAGGAGTACAGTCAAATGAGGATGAGGTCTCTCAGAATCGGAGTGAACTGTGGAACTGACATGACGAGCTCCAGGTAGAGATCCTCCTGCTGCAGATTGCCTAGGACTGTTTACACCTGAAATGGGAAAAATTCATTGTCAAAAAGTATGGAAAATAATAAGTTGTAAAATATGAATTTAATTTTAAATTTGAACATTTTTGCAAAAAATATTCTTCTTGTATCAATGGCATTAATTAAAAAAAATTATGATATTCTGTATCGTGTCAACTTCAACTTAGGTATAAAGACATGTTGTACAACTTCTTACATTATTCAATGAATGAATCTTTTGGAATTTCTATGTATTTGCCACAATATAATTGACAGAATGGTCAAAATTACGTATTAATGAAGATTTTGAAATTCTTGTTCTGTTAACATTGGTATTTTTTATGTAGGCAAATTTGAAAGTCATTGCTTTCATAAAAAATAAAGAATTGCATATTGTGCATTAAGAACATTTTTACCAGGAGACGAAACGCATTACAGTATTGCATGCGCATGTATTACAGTTTTTATTACTTTAAAAATGTACTTACTTTTACTTTACTTTTTTTACTTATTTTTAAATTTTTTTTAATTTACTTATTAAACATCAAATTAATTTAACAAATATTTGGTTTTTTACCGTAAATTAATCTTTATGCTTTTATATATAACATTTATATTCTAACACAATATTAGAAAGAACATATAAATTGTAGAATCGGAATTAAATTACAAAATTTTTAATTTTTGTCAAAGTTTCTTAAGGAAAAACTGAAAAGTAACTTCATTAATCTTTTTGTTATATTAAAATTTAAAAGATAAGCAGTTCTGCAATTCAAAAATGGACAAACTACCTGTGATATTTCTTACTATCATTGAAATTATATTAATGGAATTTGTTGTAAGTTATTAATATTATTATCAAACCAACTATAGTAAAATAGTTCATCCTTACTATTAGCATAATCTGGGTTGAGATACCGAACGTAAGCAGTATTGGCATTTCCCCATCTAGGATTTTGTACGTTGTTGCAATAGCCACTGTAAGCCCTATATTTCTTTGGTCGACATGGAAAGTCCACTGCTAACGGACAGTCCTTCTCTAAAGCAGTTCCACGGACATCGACAGTGGGCAGCGCATGAAGGACTTGCTCCTTATTGAATTTGTACCTTGATTCAGAATAAATCCTGCATTTAATATTTTTGGAAAAATATTTCATCAACTGAAGTATTATACACAGTATTATAGCCACGGTCTGAAAGCAGGGCGAAACAAATTTCTTTTAATCTCAATATGCAGGGAATGATGTTTATGGAATGCGTAACAAAATATTATATAAAAAGTCTAGAAGTTGCAGAAATAAAATGTCTTTACTAACTTATAATGCAACTACCAAAGTTAATACATTTTCCAGTGAGATCCTTGGGTACATATAAAATGCCCAAAGGATACTCGATTTTACTCCATCTATAGGGAAGTAACTGAAGAGTTATAAAATCCTACAACAGGTACCCACAGGAGACTTAAATCTCAAGATATAGAATACAGCCAATCAGAAGCTATTGTCTTCATTCCAAACGTCACTTTCAACTGGAATTCCTCCAACTACTCAACTTAATGACATCTACGGAATTCAAAAATTATTTTAATCAATATTGTGATGGACGAGCAATTTAGTTTTTGATGTGAACCGCATGGGCGAAAAAACTAGTTGTTTCCGCTGTTCACTCAGTTTTCAGTCCTTGGATTGAATCCAGGGGTGTATACTTTCTAATATAATACCATTTAATTTGTTCATGTATGATTACGTAACGTATTGTGTCTATCAGACGTTATATGCTAATTTGCAGGAACTGAAGAAGCGTGTCACATCTACTATGAATTCCATAACTCCTTACATCCATGACAACAGATAACATGAAATCGACTATCGTTGATTAAGAACAGGTAAGAAACCTCATATTGAAATCTATTAACTTTTGAAGTTGCATTGTAAGTTAGTAAAAATATTTTTAGATCTCTTCTATTTTTGTCATAAAAATTTTTCATGTTCCCAATAATTTTCGACACGATATATTATAGTCCTCATGACTTTGGAGTCTACAACGAAACTCTAACATGAAATAAATCAAAACAATCAACACTCTTACAGTTATAAAAAACCTGCATATGTTTTATGTTATTAGTTACATATATTATATTATTGGGAAGATAAGTAGATAAGTTCCTATAAAAAGAATTCGAGTACAAGAAAAAAACGACTCCATACTTATATATGACTCCATATTCCATAAATAAATTTTTTTTATTTATGCTCAGTCACTTAGGTATTTTGGAGAATTTAAAATTTCCTTAGTACAAATAATAATAGAATTTTACAAAATTCTCAGTTTTTCATGAATTACGAAGACTTTCCAGACTCAAACTTAACTAACTGACTTTAAACTGTCAATAAGTGAATACAAATCATATATAAGAAAACTATTTAAACGATAACTAATTAATTTACTACAATCAACATTACTTCTCAAATACCTTTTTTTAAGTTGTGATAAATATAAATATGGAAGAAAGTGACGGGACACGACACTATAACGACATAAACCCATATTTATTAAAATTAATAGGAGGTAGGGCCTCCTTTGGCTGGGATCACAGCTGCAACACTTCTGGGCATGCTTTCCACTAAATTAGCCAAAGTGGCAAGAGGAATTTCCTTCCAAATTTTTAACAGGAAGTTCCATAGTTCAGGCTTACTTTTGGGGAGTGGGGTGCAGGCCCTCAACCGACGGTCCAATTCGTCCCAGAGATGTTCAATTGGGTTAAGTTCAGGGCTCTGCGCCGGCCACTCCATGCGTTTAACATTGTTGTTCACATACCAATCAAGAGTCCTCCTTGCAACATGACATGTTGCGTTGTCATCTTGATACCAGCAATCATCCATACCGTACGTTGCCCACAAGGTAGGAGAGACATGATTGTCGAGAATATCACAGTATCTATCGGCATTCATCGCACCATCAACCTTCACTAGTGGGCCAGCCCCATACCAGGAGAAACAGGCCCATACCATCAATCCTCCTCCACCAAACTTTACAGTTGGGACGACATACTCGGGCAAAAGGCGTTCTCCTGGTAAACGCCATACCCAAACACGTCCATCGGAACGGAAAAGGGTAAATCGTGACTCGTCACTCCAAAGGACGCGTTTCCAGTCATCCAGAGTCCAAGTACGGTGGTCTTTGGCCCATCGAATGCGCGCTTTCTTGTTGGTTTTCGTAATCAAAGGCTTATGGGCCGCCGAACGTCCAGTATAACCTAACTTATGGGCCTCGATACGAAGAATCTTGGTCGAAACGGCCCCACCTGTGGCTTGTCTAAACTCATTAGCGATGTTATCCATGGATGTTTGACGGTTACTTCGAATCTCCCTGCCGAGCACCCGCCAGTCCCTGCTGGTGACAACTGTAGGTCGTCCACTTCGAGGTTTGTTCTGACAGTATCCCTCAGTCTTGTAGCGACACACAACACGTGCTACAGTTGATTTTGAGCAGTTACGGAGACGGGATATCTCCCTAATTGACGCCTTGGCAAGACGCAATCCAACCAACACACCTTTCTAGAACTCAGACAACTCTTTCCGTGGCGGCAACTTGACAAAAAACATCTCTAGTCGACTCCATAGAGTATTTATAGGATATGGCTGACACGTGATACCTATTATTGCGCATGTGTCAGCTGTATTGTCGACTTTTCTACTTTTCGACGGGTGTCCCGTCACTTTCTTCCAGATAGTGTATATATGTATACTCAAGAGTCAAAACATTATGACCACCCCTACATTTTGCAATGAACTCGCCTGGATGACGTGGAAGGCACGTGATCAGGTGGAAGTGGTATTTAACTGGTATTAAGTGGTGGTATTAATCCCTGCCAAGGCGAGTTGAAGCTGCGTTGCGCGCCAAAGGTGGGCCAATTCGTTATTGACAGGTGGTCATAATGTTTTGGCTCTTGAGTGTGTATATATATATATATATATATAAGCTAAATAACATTCGATCCAAAACATGAAAAAAGAATATGTATAGAAATTGAGCTAAATCTTTTCCTATAAAATAAATATAAAGAAATTTGATTAACTTCAAAAAATGTTGACAGACTGAAATATGTTTCAAATGTTTAAAATCAAGATAAAAATTTAATTGAAACATTCTTTTTTTTTCCTATGGAAATTAAAATTAATTTTACTATATGTATTCTTTTTTATATATATTTCTTCGCAATTTTAAAATAAACAAAATTCAGAGCTTACTGGTTGGCTAACAACTTGGTAGTTTCTTCTGACACAAGTGCCATCTTCGAGATGTTCTTTGCAACAACTTTGGTTTTCGCTGAAGCTGCGGCGAACCAAGAAGGACTACCAGGATCCAAAACGATTCCTAAGTGTACAAAAAAAAATACATGCATATTAGATTTATCCTAACTTTATTTATGTGAATTTCAAACACCAGGAACTTTCCCCTCTGCACTTGAACAAAAGGCTTGTAGACAGATTCAGAGTTGTCCAGTATGCATCGTGCTATTACTCACCACTGTTACATTGCATTCACTCATACCATAATTATGAACAGACATTCCAGGAATCGAATGACAACTTTCTTCTTTTTTTAGAGAGCATGGGGGATGGACTTTCCTCACCAAGGATTTGTTATGACTATTCTTGGTGTAGACAGGATAAATTTCAATTTAGTCTCGCTTGTCAGATTTTCGAATCGGGTTCACCTGATCGGAAACCAAAGTTCTATCTACCAGGTTGTTCGGCCCTAAATTTATTCATTGAAAGTTTATTATTATTGATTATTTTATTTTCTCTATGGTAATTTGAGTAAATGGCCCAGGGTGGCTTGGTGGGCTTCTAAATTAAAGAAATATATTTCAAAATCTGACAAAAGAAACCTATCCAAAGCTTCAGCGTCTATACATAACGGTTGAAGGGCCGGAATAGCGAATTGAATTCGAATAATTGAACTGCAAATGGCATGAAAGTCTTTTAACAGCGCCCAATGTGGAGGATAGGAAAGTGAGACCTCCTCAGATGTTTTTTTTTCTTCTAATGCATCTGGCAAACACTTAAACAGCTGTCTTAGATGCCTTAAGGCAAGCGCTGCACCGACGTTACTCACTTTGCATTATCCAGCTGGCGCGTTTAACTTGAAGCCACGGACGTGGAGTAACAATGCCCCCGCAACGCTCTATGATCATATTAGATCGAGACCTATGGTTTAAAGTGGATTCCGAAGCACTACAAGTATCCATGCAACCGCCGGGACTCAAATCCGAAACCTGTGGTACCGAGCAACAGAGCGCTAGCCACTCGGCCATTCAGGCCCCCACCTCAGATGTAATTCTTCAAAATTATGGTAGAAATTGCTGACAGAGGCAACGTTGCTGTTAACCCTGATTTCCAATGGCAGATTATGAACAGTTACAGCAAAAAAAATAACAACGAAGAAAAAAAACATACAACAAAACATACTGAAACAGAGTTCATTAATCTAACAATAATGACAAGTTGCAGATCTTTTAGCCACTAAAAAGTGTTACCAAGTGCACCACGGGGAGGTAGATCTTAATATATTTATATATTTACATACATATTACCTATATATTTAGGTTCTTTTGATGATTGGTCTTAGAACAAAGTACTCATCATTCAAATACAACAGCTAGTCCGAGTACATCCATGAAGCCAATAGGAAAAATTCTGCTTCAATGCATTAATCAAATAATAAGGATTTGAAATAGATTGGATATCAACATGTTGAGCTACTGAATTGAAAGAATCCTTTCAAAATCTACAAATCGAACCAAACTGAAAACTTCCATATCCTCACCAAGTATATATAAGATCAATCACTATCAGGAATTTTTATTCATAGGATTTGAAAGAGTAAGAGATGACGTTTCAAAATGGCATTAAAAGATGATTCAAGCAACAATTTCGACCCATTGGAGTAGTAGTATCATTCCAAAAATTAGGTTACCGTATTGAATTTGCTCGTGAGTACATGTGAAAACGCTTAAGCATTTGCACAAAGCCTTCTTATTGGAAAATTTTAAGTAATTATTACTTAGCATTTTAGATAATCATATATCTATTCTAAAATTCTAATTCCATTCTAATGAATGTTTGAAATAATAAGAAGGAAGAAGATGTAAAAAAAAGGAATTATAAATTTAGATTTTCCATTCATACTTCCCTTTTAGATGCAAATTCCTCGGCAAAACCTAAACTTATAATTTCTTCTAAAATTAGGAACTAAATACCAAATTACAGAACTAAATGTCGACAGAAGAACAGCTACAACTCTCACAAGATTAAAGATGAAGCACTATAAAATATATAAAAAATTTTGCTGATGGAGTAAAAAAAATTCTTAAAAAGTGGCAACTGCACTGATGTCGAGCTTACTCGTCATCATGTCTTTGAATGCCCAGCAGTTGCAGACGTGAACAATTGTCAGGGCTGTCCCTCGGAAGAGGATTTATACTCCGTGCTGGCAATCAACATAGCCAATATTATCCGGGGGCACCACGATATTTGATTTTCTGTTACTCTTCAGGAGATGCGACAACAACAATAACACAAATAATAGGATTTTTTTTTCTTGTCCTTTTTACTGAATTTTGAAAACTTATAAGAATTCTAAACAAATATAAATAATTTCATGATGATGAATCTTTTATTGTGCTAAAAAAATTTCAATTAGAGATAGCTTAAAACGTATAAAGACTTTGCATTTTTTTTTTTTTTTTTAATTATTCCAATAATAAGTGAAAATAATTTACACTTTCCATGTAACGAATATAAAAAACAAAATTATTTTTGTATTCCTTGACTAATTTTCCACGATTCGATAAAATCAATTCTTATGAAATGAAATATATCAATCGCGTTTTCTCTTGTAACCATATTGAGAAATGCAATTCTTTTATTTATTAAAGTATTTTTCCTTTTTAAAACTATTTTCTGTCTTTATTTATTCTAAATTTTAAATGTTATAAGGGTTTTTATTACTATTTCTATTTAAATCATGATAACCCTAAAGTCTTCAAATTAATCTTGAAACTCTAATATCTTGAATTTGTTTAAGATGATTATAAAAGAAAACAACCACTACTATAGTCCACACCATTCTGTACAAATTTAAATATTTTTATATGATTTGGAAAAATACCTACAGTAATTTCCTTTTGGTGTTTAAACCCTTTACCCTCTCTTTCTAACCCTAAGAATTACGTTCCGGCATACAAATTTACGAGATACAAGTGATACATACGAGCTTGATACTAATATTTTGAACTAAGTTCTGCCAATTCAGAAACCGAAAGCTTTAACTTGCAAAGTACAAAAAAATATTTCTGCATTAATATGAAATAGAAAATATATTTTTTCTGAAAGGAAAACTTTCCTTCCTAATGTTTTAAACTTCCTTTTAAATCATATTTAAACTTCATTTTTTTAAATATATTTAAACTATATTCCTTCCCTTTTTTAATTTTCCTTCCTTCCTTTTTTTAAATCATATTTAAACTTTTAAACTTTCTTTTAAATCATATTCCTTTTTAAATCATATTTTATGGACCCACTTTTACAAAAAAATCCAAACTAGAAGCTTTTCTGAAATTCCATAATTAAAAAAACATATTTAAAAAATTTTATATTTCTTTTAAAACTTTAAACTTTGATATTTTTTAGTTAAAATATCTTCTCATTATATGTAAAATTACAAGTGTATTATATATGTTCACTCGGACAGTTAGTTAAAAAAGTTTTATGATTAAAAAGTTTTAAAATAAATTTGGCGAATTTCGGCAAAAAAAATATATTCTATAAAAATACATTTATTTCGAGAACTATTGCAAAATTAATAAAATTTTATAATTGTCTGCAGAAAAAATAGACGAAATCTTTGGTCATTTTAAAAACAAATTTTTTTGTAATTATTTTTTATTGAAATTCAATAGAAAATGTTTTGTATTTAGTGGTTTTATAAAACAAACTTAATTTCGAATAGAAAAATATTTTAGTTTAAATTTTTATACTATTGTTTGAGAACTTTCACTATTTCAAGATCTTGATATTTATTTAAATTTTTTTTTATTTTATTTTATATTCTTTTCCTTTTTATATTTTTTTTATTTTTTTTTTTTATTTTCACACGTTAAAAAATGTCTTAGGGCGACAATAGCAAACGCTTAAAATGTTTGTGACGGAATGTGCAATATAGATATGGGCATTTTTAGAAATAAAAACTTGCATATGGAAAGAAAAAGAACTAGGTGGTAATAGATAACTTCATATTATAAACTCCGTTATTTAATCTGAAAAATCTAAGGAAATTGGTCATTGTAGGCAAGGATATATAAGAAAAAGGCTTTCAAAAGTTGATACTGAAAGATTCTAAGACAAAAAAGAAATATCTGGTGACTATTTTTATTTGTTGTTAGCGTAAATCATCAGTCATAGGCATTGTTTATGAGTAACAATAAATAAATACTTTTTTATCTGTATATTATTGGGATGCTTTATAGATTGACGATGTATTGGGTGTAATACATTGTCAGCATGAGTGTTAAATGATGTTCTTCATTGTCAGATTCGTGTAGGAAAAATCGCATCGTATCTCCTTTGTTTCATTCTTTTGAAATCATTTCTGCTTCATCTTTTATTTCTGCTTTATCTCTTTGATGAAGATTCCAAAAGTTTTCAATGAGAGACTCCCTACTGACATTAATGATGAGCCCATTTACAATTACTGCTGGATTGTTCTGATATCTGCCATTGTGTTTTAATCAAAAGAATTACGAAATTTTACCTGATGTCTATAAACTTTTGAACTCTTTTTGAGGGCTTATTTCAGCCTTTCTAAGCTTATAGAAAAATAGCATGAAAATAAAAAACAAAGAAAAAAAAACATTTTTTTTTTTTTTTTTTTTTCTGTTGTCTGGTGTAACTATTATTATTAATTTTTTTTTTTTTTTCTAAATTAAAAATTATTTTGGAAGGTTTTTATATTTATTTCTGATGACGAACAAAATTTTCACAGGTGAATAAGAAATACAGGCCCTGATGGCCGAGTGATTAGCGCTCTGACACTCGGTGCCACAAGTTTCGGGTTCGAGTCCCAGCGGTGTCATGTTTGTTTGTTGTGGTTCGGAATCCACTTCAAAACTGTAGGACCCGGTTTAATATGACTGTAGAGCGCTGGGCGTATGGCTGGCAATCCTAGCCTGTAAAAAGAAAACATCTCCTGTCCCGAAATCTGCCAGTAGCCAGATGGCCTTGACCAACCATGGGGCTGTTGCGCCACTGATTATGAATTAGAAATACTGAAGATATCAACAAATAACATTTCTAGAATGTTTATCTAGAATTTCTTATGCTGCATTAGTCTTTTCTTACCAACTTCTGTCAAAATTAAACATCTTGATAAATGTATGTTATTTTAATTCAAAGCAAAATTCTAAATGTAATTAAGTTCTAAGTAATCGCATTTTTTTAAAAAAAATGCTATAGATTTATGACTTATAAACCAAATTATTATTTTTGCTACATTTTTACAGTTTCTAAATTATAATTATTTATAAGAGTAATACATAATTGTAGTGAACATGATTAGTTTCATAAAATAATATCAAATTGGTTAAAATATTTATATCAAAACTATAATAATATTATCGTGTTCAATACAATGTTAAAATTAACACTTTTTTTTTCTAGAATAACAAATAACCAACAATTTTTTTCGAACTGTAAATCTAAGTAGAATTATCTTCTGTGGATTTTTCCATAGGTTATACATAGGAATCATTCCATAAGATCATTCCGTAGTCATTCCACAGGAATACTACAAAATCAGCATGAAATTCGTAAACACAATAACTTACCACCAATTAAAACTTTAAAAATTAACAGATATTCTTTCTTATTTCAAGAAATATATTAATTCAATTCCCCTTAATTTAAGTAATTTATTTAGGCTAAATTTTTGAACTAGCATTTCTCTTTTATATACTTATTTCTGAGTTTTGCCAATGATTTTTCTATAACTCTTTGACAACCAAATTGTTAAGTTTAGATCAGATTTATCTTTATTCAGAATTCATTATTCGAAAAGAGAAACTTATTATACGAAGTTAGAAAGAAGAAAATGAGGCGATTTCTTATTCAGCATATTTTTAAAAAAGAACTCTTCCACGCTTGTTCCGCAAACAAAGTACGGAATCTTGTAGTCGATTTGGTGAAACTATTGATAAATCGCTTATTTATCTGAAATTCTAAGAAGCTTTGGTCAAGCTTTATCCCTAATTTCAGACCTAGCTTAGATCTTTAATTTTTTTTTTTTTTTTTTAGCGAAACAGCCCCACCGATTCAGCTCTTATGAACATTCTAACCGTCTTGTTTAGATCTCAATCAAATGTTAAATTATTAATCAATAATGTGCCCAAGAGAGAGTGCAACGTAGATCTATCTCGTCTTCATGTACTCTGAGCAACGTCTGATACGGCAAAATGATCTGTAAGCACGCCTTCAGTCTGGCTCTCAGTGTGTTTCTTAGAATTCTGTAATGGAACGCAGGTTATTTGTCCCAAAATAAGAGATAGAATAATTAAAAAGATCCTTAAGTGCTCCTTCTTTGAGGATGTTGCTGCTAGAAACAGTGACAAACCCTGGTACTATCCTGTTCATGTTATCCCTGAATGGCCTATAGAAAAATTGGCGGCATTGCTATGGCTTTTCTGTAGTTACGATTGGCTCCACAAGCACCTTCATAGAATTAAACTAACATATGATCCTCTATCTCGTGTGTAATAACTAGGAAGAAATGAATATGCCTCACCTTACGTTCTGTTTTGCACTGCCTCCTGCTTTTTTATGGAAGCGTTATTGGACTGCTGGACTTAAGTGGATGAAATAACTGATGTCATTTGTTTCTACACTCATGTCCATAAATTAAGGATAATTCAGAATCACACAGAAACTGAACTCTAAAATAAAAATTTCAACTGTAGAATTATCACACACATCTTGAAGAAGAATATGCAAATTACAGGAAACCACCAGATGGCGCGGATAGTACGCCACAATGACGAGAGTGTAAGAGAAGGGTATATAAGAAATTTTGGCAAAGAAGTAAAATTGTTCATAAGCGCTTTAAAAGCCTTTCAGTGCAATAACCGCATAGTTATGGCACAAAGGAAGCATTTGGATGAATTTTTACATGGTAGAATTATCGGACGACTGGAATGTGGACGTACCCAGTTGGAAGTATCCGAGGAACTTGGAATCGCCCAGAGTGTCCTCTCCAGGCTTTGGCAACAATTCCAAGATGATGGTAATGTGAGTAGATGTTACAGCACAGGTCGCCCCCGAGTTACAACGCCGAATGAGGACCGGTAGTTAGCAGTTACTGCCAACAGAAACAGACGGAGCACAGCATCAGACCTGCCTCGTCAGCTCTCTTCAGCTACCGGTACGACAGTTTCAAGGCAGACCGTGTACAGATGTTTAGGGCACATTGGTCTATATGCTCGTAGGCCTGTCAGATGTGTTCCACTTACCGCAACTCACTGTCGCCTGCGATAAACCTGGAGTAGAGAGCATGCATTGTGGGCACCGCAACAGTGGTCTGGTGTGATGTTTTCCGACGAGTCCAGGTTTAGTTTGCAGTCTGATTCTCGCCGGACTTTCATATGGAGAGCGCCAAGTACCCGTTACCACCAAGAGAACACCGTTACGGTGGTGCAGGATGGCTCGTTTGGGGAGGAATTATTCTTGGTTCCAGAACTGACCTGCATGTTCAGAGTGTAACGATGACAGGCCACATCTATCGGGATGTCATTCTGGAACAACATGTACGTTTGTTTCGGGGCGCCATGGGAGCTGAATTTCTGTTTATGGATGACAACGCTGGTCCTCACCGTGCAAACATTGTAGACGAATGCCTTCAATTGGAGAATATCACCCGTATGGATTGGCCAGCATACTCACCGGACTTGAATCCAATAGAGCATGTGTAGGATATGCTTGACCGACAAATTGCAGCCCGTCAACCCCCTCCCATCTGTCAACCGGAACTTCGGAGAGCATTGCTTGATGAGTGGTGTAATATTCCCCAAGATCAGATTGGTAATTTGATACTCAGCATGCCTAGGCGTTGTAAGGCCTGTATTGCATCGTCCGGGAGACATACTCCATATTAACCATCATACTAACCATGTTATACTGTTTTTTGTAAATAGGTTCTTTTTTGAAATTTGCTCCAGGGAGTAAAAATCGCAATTTTTATTAATTATGCCAAACATATCGCATCTTTTTTGCTCTTTACCTTTTGTTTAATGAATAGACTTTACAAATAAGTCAACTTTGTTTTGCTTCTGTCTCTTTCTTTGCCTGAACTTCATTATCCTTAATTTATGGACATGAGTGTATCTTGCTATTTGTATTTATTTTTTATGATATTTGTTTTCCTGTAAACTTGCCATTGAAAATAAAAAAAATAATAATAATAATATGTCCAAAGAATTTTTTAAATAATTATAACAGTTTTACTTATTGGTAAAGTTGTAAATCATATTTTAGTATTTTTATATCACTGATTTGCTAAAATCAACAACAGATCAAAATACCATGAATAATAAATTGTAAGTATTAATTTGATGACTTTGTTATAGTAAAAATACAATTTGAGTTTTGTTATATTATTCCATTCGGATTTAATGATTGTTCTACAGAAATGTGAAGATTTATAACAAATTACAATTACTACAATAAATATATTCAAAATAAAACTTACCATTAGCATATATGCTCTGTTCTAACAAACCCAATCTTCTCTCTACCAAAGCTACTGATCTGTTCACGAATTTTTCTAACTCTGCTGAAGAAATTCGAGGTATTCTTGAAACTCGGAGTGAAGGAGGAGCTACTTTGCTGTTGCCAATTCCATTGAAAAATACTTGTCTGCGATGGCGTGTCAGACGATTTCCTCTTTGAAAATCTACGATGTTTATGGAACTTTTATTTGAAGTGATGAGATCTGCGGCAAATATGATAAGCACCAACAGGAAATTGATAATGTACCACCTGAAACGTTTTTAAAATAATATAAAAAAAAGAACAGAATAAAAAAATAATATGTTGATAAGAATGAAAAATAAAATAAAATAGTAGCAGTAGAAGTATAGAAGAAGAAGAAAAGAATTATCACACAGATTCTATATATATATATATACTAGAAGACCCGGCCACGCGTTGCTGTGGCTTTCTTGTATTTCGTTCAATTATTAGATACTATAATTGGTATTGTTATCGTTTGCTGTCGTGGTTTGATTCGTTGACACGAGGGCCCTCTCAGCACGTCTACGTCGTACCTCACGCCTACGGGTATTGTTGAGGTTAGATTTTTTTGGTGGCATTTTACTGAAAATGATAATTGAAAAAATACAATACAATTAAAATAAAATCGGGATATAATAATAAATGACTTAAAAAAAATTCACAATAAAATGTAAACGATTGTTTAAGGT
>BPLQ01012319.1:0-66791 GCA_021605075.1 Caerostris darwini
CCTGTAATCGAGTTTCAACGTTTACTCTTTATCTACCGCCCTTCATCAAGGGCTGTTCTGATTTCAGCATGATAGTAAAACTTCATTCCAGTTCATCTCGCGCCGAAATTGGTTCGAAGAAAATTACACTTGCTGATTAGACTGACAGTTTTAAATTAAAATGGCTTGTAGAGGAATAATGGATTAGTGAATTATCATGAATTGTAAAATTGTGATAGTAAAAATTATGGCAGTTTTCAAAGTTGCATAGAAATGAAAACTATTTATTTATTTATATAAATATTTATTTATTTAGTTAGTTAGTTGGCTTGATGGTCGAGTGACTAATGCTCTGGAGTTCAATATCATAGCTTTGAGGATCGAGTCCCGACTATGTTATGGGGGTTTGTAGTGGAACAAATAGTAAACCTGAAAGGCCGAGTGTCTAACTCTATGGTGCTCGGTACCACAGGTTTTGGGTTCGAGCCATGAATGTTTGTAGTGGTTCGGAATCCACTTTAAACAGTAGGTACCCGTCTCATATGACTGTAGACCGTCACGGAGCCACCTAAGGGTGCTACAAATTTCTATCAACGGGTAGAAGTCTGTAGCACACGTAGACTTCTACCCACGAATGCCCCATCACAACAGAAGCTGCCCTTTTTCCTCCAACTCTTCGAGGAAATAAGAGAAGTGAGCAGTGCTTTCCGTCTATGTCTCATTTGATTTTTGGTATAAAGTTTCATGGAATGAAAATAGTTGCAAGCATTTGGCTGTTGGACTATCTGTGTGCACTTCTTAGCCAGCAAATCCGCCTGATCATTATCTAAAATATTACAAAAAATAAATATTTATCTCGTATTTCTTTTACTAAATCCCTCTTCATCTTTTTATTCAGATTCGATTCTTATTAAATTATAAGAAAGCATTTTTGTTTTCACTCACAACTGTAAAACTGATAGAGCGATAGTTTTTTCCAAAACTTAGACGGGAAAATATTTTAAAGCTCAATTTCCATCCCCTTTCTCGAAATTCTACGCAAATCTAATATATTGTCTTAAGTTTTTCCTTTCAAAATAGAATTTTTTTTTTTATTATCCAATGAATTCTATAAAAAAAAAGAGACTTGGTTTTATAAATTGACAAATATGCTCCTATATATTATCTTCTAAATAAGGAATTTTTTTTAAAGTAAAAAAAGAGACAGCAAAGAAAGAGATAAAATCCCCTCATTTAAGTAAGGCCATCCTCTAAGTTAAAATGTCTTCCCAACACAACAACGAACGAAACGAAGCGTACCTCTAAAACGGAAGGGAAAACTCACAATCAAACCGAACTCGGCCATCGATTCCCGATATAACTATCCGACCCTCTTAACAAGATGGGAAAACAGCCTCCTGTAATCGAGTTTCAACGTTTACTCTTTATCTACCGCTCTTCACAAGTACTGTTCTGATTTCAGCAAGATAGTAAAACTTCACTTCACTTCATTTCGCACCCGAAATTGGTTCGAAGGAAATTACACTTGCTGATTAGACCGATAGTTTTAAATTAAAATGGCTTGTAGAGGAATAATGGATTAGTAGATTATGATGAATTGTAAAATTGTGATAGCAAAAATTATGGCAGTTTTAAAAGTTGCATACAAGTAAATAAATTATTTATTTGCATATTTATTTAGTTAGTTGATTTGATGGTCGAGTGACTAGTGCTCTGGCGCTCGATGGCACTGGATTCAGGGGCGAGCCCATGCTATGCCATGGATGCTTGTAGTGAAACAAATCGTAAACCTGAAAGGCCGAGTGTCTAACTCTCTGGTGCTCAGTACCACAGGTTTTGGGTTCGAGTTCAGAGCTGCCATGAATGTTTGTAGTGGTTCGGAATCCACTTTAAGCAGTAGGTCCCAGTCTCATATGACTGTAGAGCCTCACGGAGCCCCCTAAGGGTGCTACAGATTTCTATCTACGGGTAGAAGTCTGTATCACACGTAGACTTCTATCCACGAGTGCGTCATCACAACAGAAGCTACCAAGTGTTCGAGGAAATAAGAGAAGTGAGCAATGCCTTCTCCATATGTCTCATTTGATTTTTGGTATAAAGTTTCATGGCAGGAAAATAGTTGCAAGTATTTGGTTGTTGGACTATCCGTGTGCCCTTTTTAGCCAGCAAATAGGCCTGATAATTATATAAAATGCCACAAAAAATAAATATTTATCCCGCATTTCTTTTTCTAAATCCTTCTTGCTTTTTTATACAGATTTGCTTCTTATTAAATTATAAGAAAGCATTTTACAATTTACCTCGCAAATGTAAAACTGATAGATCGATAGATTTTTCAAAAACTTACACTGGAAAATATTTTAAAGCTTAATTTTCATCCCCTTTCTCGAAAATTTGTTAAAATCTAATAAATTGTCTTAAGCTTTCCCTTTCAAAATAAAAATTTTTATTTCATTATCCAATGAATTCCATAAAACAGAACAAAACTTTCTTTTATAAATTGACAAATATGCTCCTATTTCTTATCTTCTAAATAAGGAATTTTTTTAAACTAAAAAAAGAGATAGCAAAGAAAGAAAAAAGCCCCCTCATTTAAGTGAGCCAATCCTTTAAGTTAAAATGTCTTCCCAACACAACAACGAACGAAACGAAGCGTAACCGAATCGGAAGGAAAAACTCACACTAAAACCGAACTCGGCCATCGATTCCCGATATAACCCTCTTCACAAGATGGGAAAACAGCCCCCTGTAATCGAGTTTCAACGTTTACTCTTTATCTACTGTTCTTCATCAAGCACTGTTCTGATTTCAGCAAGATAGTAAAACTTCACTTCACTACATTTCGAGCCCGAAATTGGTTCGAAGGAAATTACACTTGCTGATTAGACCGATAGTTTTAAATTAAACTGGCTTGTAGAGAAATAATGGATTAGTGAATTATCATGAATTGTAAAATTGTGATAGTAAAAATTATGGCAGTTTTAAAAGTTTAAAATAAATAGTTTATTTAATGTTTAATTATTTATTTAGTTAGTTCGATTTATTTAGTTAGTTGATTTGATGTTCGAGAGGCTAGGGCTCTGGCGCTCGATGACACTGGTTTCAGGGTCGAGTCCCGGCTGCGCAATGGGTGTTTGTAATAATTCGAAATCCACTTTAAGCTGTAGATCCCAGTTTCAAATGACTGTAGGACGCCACGGAGCCAAGTCAGACAGCCATCACAGAGCCAGCGTGCGCAAAATATACTTCCTCACCGGGTGAGATTCTATAGGCCAACCAATGCGCTGCAAGTATATTTTCTTTTGGGATGAGAGACTATAAATTAAAGTTTTCTCTACTTTCTCTCGTATGAGAGTCTCGATGCCGACTGACTATTTTTTTTATCTTGGATACCAAAGGGGTGGGGGGAAACGCTCTTGTCATTGTATAGGAAGAAACCCAGTTGCAAGCTAATCTAAACAGGATTAACTTTTAATCGGAAATCGATTTCATTCTCGAACTATCTAGAGAACTACTGAATATCATCCCTGAAGCTGTTCAACCAAAATTGTAATGTAAAAATATGGAAGCATGGATCATTTGATGCTGGCTGGTTAGTGCTGAATCTAGCAACTTATTTGTTACAATGAGCATGATAGGCTCTACAATTAAAAGCAACATAGAGTTTATGATACGAAATAAGCTAATAGTCCAGGAAAAGATAGTATGTGAGCCATGCTCAATTTGGGTTCAATACCAAAGCGCTCAGACATTGAATATAGCTTTTCAATTTATGTAGTAGATTTTTATCCAACTTGTTCGACAGCAACATCTAAACCAAGTCCATGAACACGTGTAGTTTTCATGGAAGGAAGGAGGGGGGCTGCTTCTGTTGTGATGGAGCGCCAGTCGGTAGTCTGACTTGGCTCCGAGTAGCTGAAGAAGGACGGTAGTGCCTTCAGGGAGATTTTTAAGGGGAGCTATCCCCGCATTTTCGTATCATATGGGAGAAAAACCCGGAAAACTCCCGCAGGTAGTCCAACGAAAGAGGCAAGATGCTGAACATCCCAAACGCCATCGAGACTCCTCGTTTTTTGAGACAGTATCTACAACAAAACCGTCAGCGGATTGGACCTTAGCCCTCATGCTCACCAGCGGTGGACGTTGCGACTGAGCCACGAGTCGGGCTTTCGAATTCTTGATTGCTTATGTTGCTTTCACTGGTTTCGAACACAAGGAGAATCGATATCGATTTATAAGCGTCGGCAGACATCGTTCCTGTAAGAGGCTTAGAGGTTTTCTCCCTTTAGACAATTTTTCCCCTTGCAGGCCAATTACCTCCAAAAATATTCCTAAAGGAAATGTATGATTTTATCCCTCATCGTTGTAGTTCTAATCGATTACATAAGCAGGATACAAGGATCAATGATGTATAGGATAAAATATTTTAAGCTATGAAAGTTAATGCCTCCAATCTCATCATAACATAGAGCACCCATAATAACCTAAACACAAATTTATTATCTTGAAGAATTCTTCCAAGCTATTATTTGCAATCAATAAATACCTTCATACACGATTCGTGGCTCAGTGGCAATGCTGGTGAGTGCGTCCAGTATGTTTGCGAGTCGGTACGTTGCTGGATAGCATTAGAACAGAGGTTTAATCCACAGGCAGTTTTGTTTTATACACTGCATCAAAACACGAGGGGACTCAATGGCGTTTGTGATGTTCGGTACCTTGCCTCGCTAGTTGGACAACTTGGTGGGAGTTTCTCGAGCTTTCTTCCATATGCGGTGTAGTTTGCCGAAAGTTCCTCTAGGGAGGCACTTCCATCCATCTTCAACGACAAGGTCAGACTTCTACCTATGGGTGTTCCATCACAACAGAAGCGTCCCCTTTCCTTCAATCCATGAGACAACATGGGTTCATCTACTTGGTCACAATGTCGCTATCGAGCCAACCAAGAGGGACATGAAAAAAAAATACCCTGGTGGTTTTTTTAAATTTAAAACATGTATCTCTCATGTTATTTAAAATAAAAAAGATAATTGTAACATATGTATATTTTAGCTAACCAAAAACATTCATAAAGTTTGCGCTATGAGAATATTTTTCAAATTTCATTTATTCTTTTTCCACGTAATAAATATTTTTTTAAATTTTTAAAGTTAAATAAAAACTTTTTTTTTTAAATTTGAATACCAAAGTAAACATAATCAGCCTTTCTTTTAAAAAAAACCAAATTTTCTATAACTTTAAGGTATGAGTTCGATTTTATAGAGAATTTTGGCATGCTAGTCCTATTAATTACATATTTTGCGGTAAAACGATAATAATTCTTCAACTAGTCAAAAATTCTCCTTAACAATTTCATGGCATACGTAATTACACTGAAGTTACCATTTTTAATAAACTTTATCATAATTGCATATTCATTTGTTGCTTTCATTTAAATATGCTTTTTAAGTAAACATTTTTAAATGGAAGTATTTTCGTTTAAATATAGTGCTTTCATTTAACTATACAATATGTTCAATTTTACTGAAAATATGTAATTTATATGAACTCTCATAGATTAATTCGATGAAAAATAATATTTAAGTTTAAGTGAAATAATTGGTTTTTAATAAATGTAAAATTTTATGGGCTTGAATGGGCGAGAGGCTAGCGCTCTTCACTCGGTACGACAGGTTTCGGGTTCAAGTCCCGGCGGTGTCATGAATGTTTGTAGTGGTTCGGAATCCACTTTAAACTGTAAGTCCTAGTCTAACATGACTATTGGGCGTAAGTCTGACAACCCTACCCTGTAAAAAGAAGACATCTCATGTTTCGAAATCTGCCAGTAGGCAGATGGACTCGGCCCATCATGGGGCTGTTGCGCCGATGATGATGAAAGTTTCATACTGATTTATTAACTTACAAAATTCTTTTAATATAAAATGTTAGTTAAATACTTAACATTAATGTTTAACTAATTAAAGGTTCTACAAAAATCCTTAATGATATTTTACACAAATTGAAGAGTAATAAATTTTTCATATTACATAGTTCGTAAAGCGATTTTACTTAAGGATTTTTTTTTCATAAATGTTAAGTTTAAGATATTAAAATTTTAATTTAGTGTTATATTTTATAAATATTTTTTTCTTTAAAATGTTTCGAAAAATCAATTTGAATTGCTGTTTTTCTAGTTTGTAATTTTACTAAAGCATTTTATTAAATTTAATATATAAAGAAGATAAATAAAAAGCATTTAAAAAAGATTCAAAGATCTTTTAAGGATTCTTCTGTAAATAAAACTTTATTTTGCTAACGGAAACAATAAAAAATTCATAAAACAGTTTTTTTCATTGAAAAATTTATTAATCTATTAAATTCTAAGAGTACAAAGAAACCTTTTCAATTTAAAACTTTCACGATTAAATTTCTTTAATATTTCCCAGTTTAAAAAAAATCCTTATGTTTACAGACAAAAAAAAGTTCTACAGTTTATTAAAAAAATATTTGGGTAACCTATTGAATTAAAAAAAATAATTAGTTGTTCATGTTTTAGTTATTTATAATTCACTATTTTTTTAATGCACGAAAGTATAAAATCAAGATATAGAAAAGTAATTTGTAAACCAATTTCTTGTCTAGACATTTTGAATAGTAATTTATATAAATTTAATGAGTAATTTACATAAATGTGCCATTAATATTTTGAAATATTAATAGTAATATGTAGAAACATATTCTACAAAATGAAAAGCGTTTTTAACAGAAAACGATAAACTTTAAATAAAAACAAGTAATATAAAAAGTTTTTTTTAAAGTCAATTCCTACTTTTTTTTTCACTATATTGCAGAAAGTTCTTTATAAATTATTTTCATTCATTTTAACTTTATCTGGCGCCATCTATTGGTAGATATATGCAGCTTAAATCTAAAAAAAAACTAAAATTAATTAATTAAATTTAATTATTGAATTAATATTTGAAAAAATTGTATTAACATCCAGTGTCATCCACTGCAAGTTAAAAAAAATGTATTTGAACTTGAGTGGAGGAATAAAAAGTATTTTATGAACGATTGAAAATTTGAACAAGATATATATAGGGAGAGTGTGAGCTAATAGAAGGAATTGAAAAAAGTTTGTTACGTTGGTAGTGATTCGGGATTCACTTTAAACCGTAGGTCTCCGTCTAATATGACTGTGGGGCGTAGAACTGGAAACCCTACTCCGTAAAAATAAAAAGATTTCTTGTCTCAAAATCTTCCAGTAGGCAGACGGCCTTGGCCCACCATGAGGTTGTTGCGCCACTGATGATGAGTATACGTATATATAGAGTATATGTATATTTACTAGACGACTTTAGTCAGATAGTTCCAGCATCTCGTATTGACACTCGGGCTGTCTAGTGGGGAGTTTTCTCGTGTTCTCTTATATGTTACAATTTGTGTTTTAAAATAATCTTCTCGTTTCTTCATCGTCTTCGAGCTATTTGTGGCATACATAAATACACTACCGATGTACAACAACAACAACAACAAAAAATCAATCTAATATATTTTTTAAAATTTATTTCCTAAATGGTATCGATTTCTAAACACAATTTGTGAAATTATGTGCAATTTAACTGATGCTATCCTCTTATTTTACTAAAGTCCATGTAACAAGTGCCAAGATGGCATCTTTACCACTCAGTTGCAATGCTATTACGTTGGAGACATTCAAACATTGCAAGTAGTGGGAGAATGCTCTTTAGATTTAGTAGGCTAATGAACGTCAGATTTTATTAGGCCTTCATCCTGGTTACTCATTTAAGGGCGAATAACTCACTTTATCCTGAGAATTTGTACTTAATATACGTCACATAGCTTTGCCTGATTTGATTTTTTGAACGCAAGTTAATCGATTCGATGTATAAATAAAGTATCGTATTCCTATCAATACAGTAATTTATAAATATGAATTAGAATTTATATAAAAACGGATTGCTATTTGTATATGAATATTTTATTTCTCTTATTTTTATATGTTTTATTCCACTATACTTGAGGAATAATACATTGGCTTTGGAACTCAGTGGGTACTGTTTAGATTAGTTTGGTTCGTCGCTCTATGGTAATTTTTTGCACACTTTGGGCTAATTAGACCGGGTCCTACAGTTTTATGTGAATTCCAAACCACCAACAAGCATCCATGCCCCCACCACGATTCGCAACTGAAACCTGTGATACCAAAGAACAGAGTGCTAGCCCATTGGCCATCAGGTTCTGTGAGAAGCCAGACTATCGAAGCAGAACATATTGCTTAAAATTGAAAAGATTGAAATGTTCATGATAAATAATATCTGTAGGCCAGAAAGACCTTTCGTTTTTACTCGAAGAAAAGGTATGCAAAACCCCTATAGATACCATATGCAGTAAGTTGCGATAGTATAAATATTGATTCAGTTTTACACAAGATCTTCCTGGATAAAGCTGAATCGACTATACATCCGCTGCACTAATAGCAACAACATTTTTTTTTTAATCACACGAGGTTGAAAAATGTTTATCGGTTTAAAAAACATCAAAATTAATAAATTTGAAAAATTATAGTATAATAAATGATAATTATTATACGATATTTTTTTCAAATTTATTAATGATTAGAGTGAATAAATGATAATTTATAAATTTATGACATCTTAACAATTATTATTTTTTTTAAATGTTTATTTTTTTTATATTAGAAGGATACTTTATTATCGTAGCGAATATTAATGGTTAGCGCGAATATTAATGGCGATTATTATTCATGGGTTTTGATGTTTTAATTATATCATTAGCTTCGAATTTCCCTTCTTTATTATTTCTTATTCACTATTTTTAAGAGATGGCATGAATTATTCTTCTATTTTTCTAAGCATAATTAATTTTAAAAGATGTCTTAAAATTCACTCAAGAAGTGTTGTTTAGACTCTTTGACTCTGAGATCTCATTTCGAGATTTATATAGCTTAGAGTAAACTTATCCCAAAATTCATGCAAGATTTCTAGGGTATATTTTGGGATACCTTTTAAATAGTTGTATACTTTATTCTTGACTTCTTCACATTTAAGTAATATGGTAAAGTTTGATCATTTTTAAATAGCTTCATTGGTGGGAGGATGTGTCGAAATATATTTGTTTGTAGTTTTAATTCATCAAGTATTTAATAATACAAACATTCCTCCTACAAACTGGGATTAACGTCTTCTGTGGAGTTCAGGAGAAAAGGTGAGTTGGCTTATAGACTCTCACCCAAGAGTAAATACAGCGCAACGCGCTCAAACTTATAAACGTTTAGTTGGTCTTGTCTCTGGCCCCATTATAAAATATATTTACAGGAACTCTGCGTATTAGTTGACTTACAGACTCTCAACCGGAGAGGAAGTATATTTCGCGAACCCTGCGCGTACCTGAGTATCGAGTTTTCGGCTTAGAAATAGAGTTTTTTCCTGAATCTGTAATTATCTGTCTTAAAATGTGTTAAATATTGTCTGCCTCTAATTGTATATGTGTGGTGTTTGTGTGTTTATAATTAAAGCTATGAGTTCTCTAACCTGTGCCTGAAGTATCTCAACCCAACCACACCCAGTTACAATCTGGTTGCGTAATCAACCAGAATACATACTTAAATAATCTGCAAAACCCATATATTTACAGTTATATGCAAAAATATTTTTATCAATTACAGTCTTTAAAATACTTTAAAAGAATACAAAACAGTATTTAAAAATTAAAATAAGAACTTTTTTATTTATTAAAAATGAACATAACATTAATTTGTTTCGCATTAATTTCAGAATCACTGGTTTAATAAATTTTTCGTATTAAAACATTTTACATAAAATATAAACATTTAGTTAACGAATTCAAAATTTAATAACATATTAAATTCAATGCTTTATTTAAATAAAGAGTCATTTAATTTTTTAATCAATGTTTATTTGGCTGCTGAGAAATCTATTCATTCTATCTATTCACAAATCTATCTATTAACACATCAAATATGCTTCTACTGCACCATATTATGCAACGCAAAAGTTCCAAACTAATTATAATTCTTAGTACAAAGTTAATTTACTCAAAGTTTACGAGAAGTTGACCGCCTTTTCACGATGTTGATATTTGTATAATTTCTAAAACAGCGTCCTTTATATTAATGAAAGAAATGCTAATGTATAACATTTTCTTAATTACAATTTTACTCCTAACTTAAACAGAAACTTTTGTGCTATGAGCTATTTATTTACTATAAACTATCTATGATTTGCATGTTTACAGTCTCATAATAATTTTGAGAAAAATGTTTTTTAATTCTGCTCACATAACTCCCATTTGGGAAAATGTTTTAATTTATGTTTGCCTATCATGAAAATTTGTAATGAATATATTATTCCAGCATAATATTTTAAAATCGAGAAAGAAAGATATTTTAATAATTTATTTTTCATTATATTGAACATTTTTATTATGCAAAAATAAAACTTAATCGGTTGTTTACCAAATTCAACATTATTTTAATTATATTTATTTACATTAAAAATAAATGTTGTATAAATGTTTTATTATTTATTATTATTCAATTTTTATTTATATAAAGATATATGTTTCTTATCAGATTAATCATAAAGCAGCTCTTCATTTCGTGGTTATTTTTCTCTTTATGTTCCTCAAATAAAATCTGGTAAATTTTCAATTTAAATTTTACAAATAGCTTTAATTTTTTTTCAATGAAGGAATAAAAAAACAAACATTTATTTTCATTAATCGTATTTTTTCTTAATAATAGCAATATTAAAATATAATTTTAAATGCCATGGCACAATTTTTAACATAAATCAAATTTTTAATGTATCAATCGGTTGATTGATACATTAAAAAATTTCATAAAAAATAAAAAAGAAAGAAAATAATTTAAAGAAATAAAGAATATAATATAAAGAAATAAAGGAAATATCAAATAAAATAAAATATTATATTTGTTGCAGACCAATTGAATTTTACAATTTCCTAAAACTGAAGTATATTATTAAAATATTATAACTTCCCTTATAAATGTTTTGATTTTACTTTATCATTGAACCTAATATTAGTATATTAAATTATTATATTAATTATAGTATATTAAATTATTATATTAATTATAGTATATTAAATTATTATATTAATTATAGTATATTAAATTACGTATATGTGTATGCATTTGCATTTTGCTACATTATGTGTACTAACAAAATTTCTTGAATATTCACTTTCTGTTCTTGATAAGAACACTTTTTAGTAAATCGTATAATTCAACACTCAATTTATTGTAACTTTTACAGAGCAAATTACAGTCTCCCAATGCTTCAGCTAATTACATTAAAATATTTATCTTAATAGCAGTATGTCTTCATTGTTTAACTAACTGGAGAGAGTAAATGGCCGTAATAAAGTTTGTACACAGTTGCTTAGAGATCTGAATGCCTATGGCTACAGAACTTGAATAAACAGAACGATTCAAATGAAATAACACTGAATCGTTCGTGTTTGTGCATTCAATAGTAACACCTGCCACTTCCAATTAATAACAACTCAACTGATTTCAACATCTATTGCATGAAGCAGAAATGGAAAATTGAATTACTGAGTTCGGTTCATAATTAGCTTCGATCATCAGGATTCGAATAATTTTCTGTGGGGACAACAGCCTGATGAGAGAAAATTTAAAATTAGATAAAAGATTTGATGGGTATATTTTCTTAATAACATAGCTGTTTTTCTGTTTTTCATGTATTTATCTTTCTAATTAGTTATAATTATCTTTTACTTGTTTTATGTAAGTATTGCAGAAACACTCGTCTGCTTGAGGGAGTATTGATATATGAATAGAATAAAATAAATTCATTCCTCAATCAAAAGATAAAAAATATTGGAATTTTGAAACGTTTATGATTAAGACTTATTATATAATTTTTGCCAACATTACCATAATCGGAATAAAAAGATTTCCAAACTTTGTCATGAAAATTCCGTAAAAAAATCTAAGTGGAAGCTAGCGTAACATCCTGTCTGCGTGGGCGTGAGCTGACTGGAGGGGAGAAAGAAATGTAACACCAGAAGTGTGTGTTTGGTTTTTGAATAAAGGAGACGTGTTTTTACAGTCCACTAATGCTATATGTTTTTATTCTAAGACAATAACAGCAGTTAATGTTAATTAACGAGTAAACAGAAAATTTATAAACCTAAAACATGTTAACAAATAAAAAATTAAAAGAAACAAACGAAAATAAGAAAGGCAAACATGTCACAATAAGAATTATTTCAGTTATCTGAATTTCTTTTATAAATTAGGTTGCCATTTCTGAGAATGAAAATGCATTCTTGGTTTTAGATTTCTTTCTTCCTTTATATTTACCTTTCTTCTTAGTTATAATCATCTTTTACTAGTTCTTTGCAAATATTGTAGAAACAATTTGCAGTTTTAAGGTGTATTGATATATGCAATGGAATAAATTAAATTCGTTGCTCAATCAAAAAAGAGGAAGAATTATTGCCATTTTGATACGTATATGATTAAAACTTAAATACATAATTTTTGCCAACATTACCACAATGGGCATGAAAAGGGTTTCCAAAATCTCAGGAAATTTCCATAAATTTATGAAATATATTATTTATTAAACATAAAGACTGCAAAAATTTGAAAGGAATTCTAGTACTTTTAGTAATTAATGTTAATTAACGAGCAAACAGAATATTTATAAAACTAAAAGCTATTTACTAAATGGAACGAAAAATCAGAAAAGAGACATGAAAATAAGAAAGGGAAACATGCCACAATAAAATTATTTCAGTTATCTAAATTGCTTTTAAAACAATGTTCCATTTCTGAGAATGAAAATGTATTCTTATCTTTTGGTGAAAGCTCTTTGTCTTATTGTTATGATAAACAAAGGACTTTCAAAGTTAACAAAACAATGTTTTAATGAACAAGTTACATTGCATATTACTTTTCCTTGTTTAAGTGAACAGTAAGAAGGTAGTAAATAAGGTTTCTGTCAAAGATTGTATCATGATTCTTACTCTACTTTTCTAATTTAAAATAAGAGTACTAATCAAAGTTAAAAGCATTGTTTGAATAATAATTATACACTAATGTATAATTATTAAGGATGTAATTATTTGGGGATTAAAAGAATATTTCTAAATATAGAAATCATTTAATAATTTCTACTTTATATAAGTTATCTTTGACCATATAGTATTTAAAATAATATATTTTAAATAATATAAACATAAAGAAAAATAATTTTTCGAATTTATGCATCTCGTAAAACTTATTTGTAATTTAAAAAATTTTGTAAAAAATATTTATGTAAATATAAGACAATAATTATCTATATAATAATAATATATTCAAAGTTAAAAGCACTGTTTGGATAATAATTACACACTAATGCATAATTATTGAGCATAAAATTGTTTTGTGGTTAAAAAAGTAATTCTAATTATTAAAAAAAATTTAATAATTTCTGTTTTATATAAATTTTATATAAAAATTTAATAATTTCGTTTTTAAATAATTCTGTTTAATTTTATAATTTTGTTATGTCTCTTATAACCATAAAAATCATATATCTACAATAAAATATTTTTAAATAAATAATATAAATAAACATAGAGATAAAAAGAAATGTTCAAATTTATGCTTCTCAGCAAAATTAATTTGCCATTTTAAATATATATATATATACAAATTAGACTAATGTGCGATGCACAAAAATTCATTACAAAAGAATTATTTTCATTAAACATAAACTTACTTAATTTAAACATTTGCAATATGTGGAATTAAATAGAATTAATTAAGAATATGAAATTATTTTTTATTTATTTACATTTATAGTTGTCTTTTATTACTTTTATCGTTTTTAATAATCTTGTTTATTACACATTGTAATAGGTAAACTTGAAAATAACAATTATTAATTGAAGAAATAAGATTAAAATTTCTTTTCATATTGAAGTCCCTTTATTTTCGACAGCAAATTTCTTTTGCTTTTTCTAAAAAACATTTATTATTTTAACATTTAATATTTTATTATATTTGTTTTAATATTTATGTTTCTTACTTCAAGAAATGTTATTTAGAACTTAATTGCGATGATGGTCAATGAATTAATGTTATTTACAATAAATAATTATTATTATCTTAATATTCATAATTACTATAATAATTTGGTACTCATCCTTTAAAGCTAATTTAAAATTTTTATATTTCTTTAAAAATTCAATTTAAGCAATCTTTAAATCAAGTAAAAAATTTATTTGAATTAATAAAATCTATTGGAAAATGCTAATGAAGATATTATATTAGAAATATGATGGAAAAAGAAACATTAATTTTATTGTATCATTATTAGAAATTCCTTTTGAATTTATTACAATTTATTAAATTAATGCCATTATTAAATAAAAATTAAAATATTCCTTAAAAATGAAATGTGTGTATTTTTTTCTTTCTAAAATGAAGTAAATGCACTTCAAATAAGAAATTTGATTTAATTCCATCTTATCATTTTTTTCTTATTATCGAATATAGTCTAACTTTTTTTTTTTGTTGTAGTAAGGGAAATAATATGGATTACATTTTCTAACATCGATACTCCGGAGAATTTTAATCGTAATCATTCTTCTAATTTATACTCCATTTAAATTGATGTGATTTTACTCATTATAATTAAATAAATTTTACTTGAAAGAAAAAAATGTTTTCTAATGAAAAGAAATTCTGTCCGTATTATTTAATCCTTGCAAAGTGATTATTTAGAACAGTGAAAAACTCCAATTGTGTTCTTTCATCAATTTTTTCAACTTAATATTGTTTAATTTCTATTTAAATTTATAATTTATTTACTACTGTGTCCAAAAAGTAGGACCAATTTTCAATTTAAAATTCCCAGGGCTTATGGAATTTCATTTTTTTTTCTTTTTTAGGTTGCTGGCACTATCCTTGACATCGGTGTGAAATTTTACGTCAAAATATTCGTTAGTGTTTGAGTTACGCTTAGCTTTGTGAGATGCTAGAACTGATTCCGAGCGATTTTTTAAATGCCTGAATTAATCGAACAAAGAACATGCATTAAATTTTGTTTGCGGAAACGTATAGAATGTTGCAGAAGGCATTTGGTGAGCATTCCTATATAGGAAAGAAGTGTTTACAAGTGGTATAAACAGTTCAGAGAACGCGTTGAAGGCAAAAGTCTCTAGTCGACCCTCCACCTCAACCGATGAAGCGATTTGGTTCTTCCAAACCGTCGATTTATAATTAGAGACCTTGCTGATGATGTTGGAATTTCAAAAGTATCGATCAATTCCATTTTGGTCCCCAAACGCGTCAAATCTCGATTGGTACCGAAAAAAGCTCACACTTCATTGATTCTTCGCGACTTTTTTGCCAAAACTGAAACCCATATCGTTCCACAACCACTGTAATCATACCGTGTGACTTCTGGCTATTCCCTAAACTCAAAAGGCCACTCCTTGGACACCGTTTTAAGTCGGTTGACGAGATTCAACGTGAATCGCCGCGCGCTTTGAAGGCCGTCCCAGCCGATGACTTTTTAGCATGCATTGAGGATTGGAAAAAACGTTGGCATAAGTGCATTGTGTCCGGAGGGGATTATTTTGAAGGCGATGAAATAAAATTGGAAGAATAAATAAAGAGTTTAAAAAAAATAATAATAATAATTGGTCTTATTTTTTAGGCACAGTAGTATAACCGTGGCATGCATTTTGAATTAAGACTTACAATTATGCAAGTTGAAAATATTTATAATAATTAATCGTCTAGACTAGGATTAAATTAAATATTTAAAATAATAACTTACAAAATTAAACTATGTGAAATTTTTATTATTTTACGTTTTATACACAAGCAATTATAATTTAAATTTTCAGGGAATGAAAAGTAAAATAAATACATGTTTCAATACTTAGCATAATAACAATCAAGTTCTTAGGAAATAAATTTTTAGGCTTTCTTTATAAGTTTAATACATTTTTCTTTTTTTTAGAATATAATAAATGTTTCTTAGAGAGAAATAATAAATATATATTTTTATTTTAAAATAAAAAAATATGAATTGTCTGAGAATTATTTATAACAATAAATTTGACACGCGTGTTTATTATACTAGACATTTAGGATATTCCAAAATATTGACAACAAAGATGTCTGGATATGAAAAATAGCACAATTTTATAGAAACTGAAATGAATTTCGAGAAATTTCATGAAAGTAAAACATGAATTGCCATTCATCTATTATCATATATAAATGGAAGATTCATTTTTATTATAAAAGTAAAAAAGAAGAAAGAAATATGTTCCAAGAAGGATTTAAAGAGAATTTTTGTAATAGATTTTGAAAATTTTTTATTTGATATTTTTTCTTTTCTGAACATGAATTTATTGATTAAATTATTTTTTTTTCTAAAATTATATTGTTCTGTATTAAATAAGAGAACACTTCACATAATTTTTGTTGTTAATATTATTTGTGTGTATAAATTTAAATTTTATTTCTCAAACATTAAAATCCAGAAATATTGAGAAATTCAGAATATATTAGGTAATGTATGTAATTCAAATTTAAAATATATTGTATTGAATTTTGAAATATTTATAGGAATTATATTTAAGTAAATTAAGATATAACATTCAAATTCATGAAATAATAATTTTATTATAATAAGAAGCAAAATTTAAGCATTTAATTTAGCTCCTTATTTATTCAAATTCTTTACTGCACATTTAAAAATTAAAATAACTACATAATCTAAAATTATTCATAGATATTTATATAAAAATCACTTTCAACAATAAATCTTGTCATTTAAATAACTTTATTAAACTTTGAATCATATTCTTATTTAATTTGTATGCATGGACACGAAAATATTCAAACAAAAATTACAGATATGAGCTAAAATTTCCACAAAAAAAAATTCAATATAATTTTTGTATAAATTTGTAAGAAATGTACAAAAAATAATGAAACATATTAAAAGGTTTTCCTAACTCACAGTGTAAATAAATAAATAAATACATTGTAGAATTTACTTGAGTGAAAATTATATTTGCAAACTTTTCACTTGAACTTTTGCAATGTAGTGTGGAATTTGTACAAAAAATATTTTAATAGAATATTTATATTTTGGAGAATACTTCCATGTGAATAAAGTATGCGAATATCATGCATATATATATATATATATTTACTGTGCAGACGGGTGTTAGATGCCAAGCATTAGACACCTTTTTCGCTGGGCAACAATATCCACCTGACAAATGCAGCACATGATAACTTTTTTTCTCTTTCTAATGCAGCTGGCAAACACTTAGACAGCTTGGTCTTGGATGCCATAAGGCAAGCGCTGCACAGACGTTACTCACTTTGCATTACCCAGGGGGTGCGTGTAGCTTGAAGATAAGCCACAGACGCGGAGTAACAATGCCCCCGCAATGCCATACGATCCTATTAGACCGGGACCTACGGTTTAAAGTGGATTCCGAACAACTACAAACATCCATGGCACCACCGGGACTCGAACCCGAAACTTGTGCTACCGAGCTCCAGAGCGCTAGCCACTCGGCCACTCAGGCCCTCCTGATAACTAGATGGCGCTTAATTTCCAAGGAGAAGCACATACCTGATAGTAGAGTAAAGTGTGTGGTGAACGAGTTGAGCCTTCAGCGGCAACGACGTATGTGCTATTGATGTATTAATTGGTTATTGTGTAATTGTTTTGTATGTATGTGCCATAATTAAATATTTTTTTGTGATTGTACCACAATATTTATTCATCTATGATGATACTCCCTTCCACAATAGGGAATGAAAAGTTTGTACTGGATTATTCTTTCAAAGACCTCAACAAATTGGTGTGTAAGCTCTAATTATTTTCTGCTTTCTGTAAACCTTTGGAAAATGGTCATCCATTAGGAAATTCCTACGATAGTTTCCACGAGGTTTTTTTTTTTAAAATTGCGCCTTCTACTGCAGTAAAATTACTTTATCATATTATATACGACGATCCTTATGATAAAAAATCGCTTAAAAAATGAAACATTTTTCAAGCTTTCCTGACGATTTGAATGCTAAAAAGCTTAAAAAAATGTTTTGAAATAGCTAAACCTAACTGAATTAATATTACTACTACTACTACACCACACCACATCACTGTGCCTAAAGCTGAGTTGCCCCTATACAGTTTGGGAATGATGTGGGTGAAATGAATGGACGCAAGATGGGGGCGGAAAAATTTGCATAATTTACTTTTGGAGGTACAGAAGCTGAACATTGGAAAAAATTCATACAAGAACAGAACTAAATATCGAAATTAAAAAAAAAAAAATTGAAGAAGGATGAAATATGAAATCAGAAAAATATATATACGTTAGGTAAGATAAAAGAGAAAAAAAAATTAAAAGCAGTATAATACAATAAACACTACTAAGGAGATTACACAAATAAGACAGCTGAAGGAATATGCATCAAATCAATTATTATAGAATTTAGAAAATCTTATTAGCTAATAAATAAATAGACTGTAGAAGCAGTTGCTGCAAATAACTGAATTAATAACATTATGTAATTGTTTAGGTATCGATTGTGCTGGTACTGCAACCGAGTTAAATGATAGAACATTTGCTAACCCCTAGTAGATTTGGCCAAATTCTGCTAGGTTAGAAATAGATTTTGAAAAAAAAAATTCCGCCGATTTAACAGATGATAAAGAAATAGAAATTTTCCCATCCCAACAAAGTGAAGCTAATACCTCAGCATAAAATAGATCCTGAAATAGAAAAGAAATTTATCCTGATTTACAACCTCAAACATCCCATTCATCAAATACGAGTGATCTTTGTGGAATGCTCACAAGCAGAGTATTCATCGAAGCCCGGAATCAACGATGACAATTCTTTTTCAATTCCTCCTATTAGTTCACACTCTCCCTATATATATCTTGTTCAAATTTCCAATCGTTCATAAAATATTTTTTATTCCCCCACTCAAGTTCAAATACCTTTTTTTTTTAACTTGTAGTGGATGACATTTGATTTTAATACAGTTTTTTCAAATATTAATTCATTAATTAAATTTAATTAATTAATTTTCGTTTTCTTCAGATTTAAGTTACAGTTAGCCCCATTAGATGACGCTAAATGTAAGAGGAAAATTTCAACTTTATTTATAAAGAACTATCTGCAATATAGTAAAAAAAAAGTAGGAATTGACTTTAATTTTTTTTTTTTTTATATTACTTGTTATTGAGAGAGATTGTTTTGACTATGTGTCCTTTTATTGGCGCCGATAATTATTCAACCAATTATTTTTTTTTCGCGATGTCGACGAAAACTTTATTTTTATTTCAACAATTACTGAAGCTGAAAAAAATTATTTGCATTAGGCGATTAGATGCAAGCTCCCACTCAGATTTTTATCCAAACTTTCCATAATATTTTTACATTTTTGGCTTTGAAAGATGCGTTAACATAAGAGCTTTTCGATCAATTTAGTTCTTTTGACATTCATAAGAAATGCAAAAAAGAACGTAACCAAATGGAACGTTGTTTGAATATTTTTTAGTAATACGTGAAATTGCAGCGAAGGGCAATTTTTTTTCTAATGGACCGCCAATCAATTGTTGAACGTTGTATTAGTGGTATTCCTTATTATAATCGTAATAAATTGATTTTACATGCATGCAAAACTATTTCTGTATTTAAAGAAAAGTTAAAAATTTATGAAAAAGTGTTTAATGCTCAAAATAAGTCATTGCCTCATTTTAGCATTATTGATACAAATAAACGTACGACAAGGTAATGCATCAGTAACTAGTAAAATTGTTACAAATTTTGATGATAAATTTAAGAACAAAGGTGAAGTCAATACTAAAGTAGATAAAAATACACTCAAGAGCTAAAACATTATGAGCACCCCTACATTTTGCAATGAACTCGCCTGGATGACGTGGAAGGCACGTGATCAGGTGGAAGCGGTATTTAACTGGTACCATGCTAAGGCGGGTTGAAGCTGTGTTGCGCGCCAAAGGTGGGCCAACTCGTTATTGACAGGTAGTCATAAGAATTTGGTTCTTGAGTGTACATGCATTTGTTGCTACAAATCATAAATCTAGTGAATGTTTTCAAAAACCTCAAAGGTATTAAATGTATCTGATGCAATAATTTTGGGAATAAAGGCTTTCAGTGTCTCTGTAAAACCTGAAGTTATTAACGAGCTTGCCATTGTCAATTCAAAATTCTGCATGCGTAAAATTGTTAATATTAATGGTTATACTTTTATTGATACTGGTAGTTTAGTACATGAAAGTCTGTATCAGATTCTTTGACGACCATTGTTGAACTTTGGAAAATAAAACTATCTGCTGTTAATAAGAGTCAAATTCAGCATCTTGGTTCCCTTAAAGCCAAGACTGAAATCGAAAATACCGTTTTTGAGACAGATATATGGGACATTGATAATCCGTATATTTTTATTTTATTTTTTTCTTCTAATGCAGCTTCCAAATAGACCGTGATCTTTCGCCATAAGGGCTGCACCGATGTTACTCACTTTGCATTAACCAGGGGGCGCGTGTAACTTGATGGTAAGCCACGGACGCGGAGTAACAACGCCCCCGCAGCGCTCTACGATCCTATTAGGATCGGGACCTACGGCTTAAAGTGGATTCCGAACCACTACAACACCCATGGGCAAAGCCGGGATTTGAACCCGATATCTGTGGTACCGAACGCCAGAGCGCTAGCCATTCGGCCATCAGGCCCCATGAATCTACATGTGAATATTGAAACTTATATTTTAAAACAGGGCGAATTTAAAATAAATATTCAGTGTATTTATTTATTATCAAAAATAGAAGACTTTGCTAATTTAATCAACGTTTCTGTGGCGGACGAAGAGTTAGATTTACAACACATTTCAGCCGAATTTCTCATAAAATATTTTATCTTTTACATAATTATAAGCCACAAAAGAAAACGAAACCACTGATATTAAGCTAAAAATAGTTTTAACTGATGATATACCAGTGGTTCACAAATCTCGTCGTTTTTCACTCGCAGAGAACAAAGAAATCAGCAATCAAATTCAAAAATGGCTAGAGAGAAAAATTATTCGAAACAGTTGTTCTGATTATGTGTCACCCATTGTTTTGGTAAAAAAGAAAAATGGTTCCACCCGAATTTACAGTAAATTAAATTACAAACGATTGATTTCCTTTTCCCTTAGTTGAAGACGTCATAGACAAGATTCATTCAGTCAAGATCTTTACAACGTGTGGTCTTAAGAATAGTTTTTTTCATATACCTATTGAAAACGCCAGCAAGAAATATACAGCATTTATAACTGACCAAGATCTTTTTGAGTTTAATTTTACCCCATTTGGATTGTGTTTGTCACCTGCTGTTTTCCAACGTTATGTTTCATACGTTTTGAGAGTTCCACTACACGATGGCTCTATTATTAATTTCATGGATGGCATAATCATTCCATCAGAAAATACTCAGGTAAGTATTGAAAAATTAACTGCAACTCCACTGTAGGATTGCAGACTGTGAAGGTGGTGGTGTTAGATGCCAATCATTCGACATCTTCTTCCCTAATAGATGGCAGCAGCATTCAGCTGACAACTTCAAGGCATTATAACTAGATGCCGCTTTAGTTCCTAGGATAAACTTGCAACTCCGGTACCTGAGTAAAGGGTGCTAAGCCTTCAGCGACAATGACGTCTGTGCTATTGATGTGTTGCTTATTGTGTAATTGTTTTGAATGTTTGTGTCGTAATTAAATATTTTTTTGTGTTTTTACCTGAATATTTAATCATCTGTGATGCTACACCCCTCCACACACACACATAACTATATATAAATATGTCTGTCTGTGCTGCAAACCTCCAACATCAAATAATAATTATAAATTAGAATATACACATAAATTACATTTAATTTTAAAATTTGTAATTGTGTAATTAACAATATTTTGACTGCAATTTTAATTTAATGTATTTTAAAATTGTAATTTGGCCATATTTGATATTATTTTCATCAAATTTATTTAATTACTAAGCCCAAATGAATGAACAAAAGAATATATCTAATAAAATATATTTTTATACTTAAAATATATTTAATATAAAGTAATATATTTCCTTATAAAAATTTGTAAACAGAATTTCATATAATTAGTAGTCATCTTTATAGAAAATCGTAAATATATATATTTTTTTGGTTAAACAGACCAAGCGCAAAAAATTTTGTTTTAAATGTCAAAAATCTTGACTAGTATTATCCAGGCAGTGTTATTTATAGTACAGCAAGAAGGGAGAAAGCTTCTTTATTACACCCACATTTTGTCACCTAGATTTAAAAATATTATAATAATACTCCCAAAGGCATCATTCTATTTTTGTACTCTTCTAGCCCAGCAAGAAAATCTCTGGCAGATTGAATTATGGTTCTCATCCGTAGCATAAACACTGAATTTTTCTATAACATATCACTTGTCGAGTTTCAAACAACTCCAGCTTATATTCACCTGCCATTCTGGATAAGAAGTTTTTATTTCTACTATATAATCCTTTTATATTTCAATATGCAGGATGATTTAATGGTCATGAACTGTGATGTTTAGTGCAGCACGGTGAAACAAACATTTTTTTTGTGTGTAGGAATGTATGGTCGAAAATATCGCGTTGAGAAACGATACATTTCAAACGAATTTCTTAAAACAGCCAGGTACATTGCCCAAACTAATTTCCGTCACATAAATAATTTCCTGCCATCTGGCTAGCAACCCAGATGCGCACTCTATTTTATTCTTACTCTGTGTTTACAACTGTGTTTTCATTTATAAGACTACATACAATTGACTCCTTTGAAGACCTAGTTCCTCATCCATCCATTGCGGTTTCTGGCGTGAGAGACATACCAGGTATCTTTGGAAACATTTTCCAACCACTTCTGCGATGCTACCAGCATGCATTAACGTTGGTGGTCAATTCGTTCCATTTTGAATGAAATCAGTGCTGGATGGCATTGTAGTCGCTTTGAGAACTTTCTAGAAACGCCAGCAATTATGGTGGAGAAATATGTGCGGTAACAACAATCAACAACTTATCAACAACTTATATTCACAGAGGCGGCTAAACAACTACTATCTCTTGATCTACCCCCTGGATGGATTGTTTTCTTCATCGGTTCATCGGCCATTTCAGCACTAAGTAGCAACAACCCAACAGACAATTAGCCGACAGTCCAGTGGCTCAGTCTCAGTCTCAGTCAACACTCCAGTTAGCCCAACTTGCAGAGCTGCTCACCAACGGCTGAGCTTTGCAATGGGTCATCGCTACAGTAATAAGAACCCATTGTAATGGTTAAATTTGCAATGGGTTCTTATTATAATGTGGGAGTCCCTGGTAATGTGAAAGCAAGTGTAATGTCAATGCGCGGGGCCGAATCCAAGCAGCCGGAGTTTCCACTGACACTCACCGCAACAGGATTATCGATTACGGAGTTCCTATGTTCCTTAAGAACCACGAAAACCTCCACATCTTAAAGATAATCTTTAAAAAATCTACACAAAATGAAGTTGCTTAAAATTAAATGAGCAAGAATATTAACGAAATAAAATAAAATAATTTAAGAAAAACATGTGCTTGAGAACAATTAAAGCAGAAGATGGGAAAAGTAAAAGCTATCGGTACAATTAGGTGTCTGTTCCACGATGCCCCCCAAAAAATAATAATTTAAAATTAAAGTAAAAAATTTCAATTTTGTAAAAGACAATAAAATAAAAATAAAAGAAAGTAAAAATAAAATAAAATTACATAAAATGATACAAAATATAAACAGGTTACATAAGCCAGCCAAACAGCGCTTAAATCAAATCAAACCGCGTGCAACCCCATCACTGTAGCCATCCACAACTTCACCAGCTAAAGCCTCAATGACTTTAGTGGCAACAAAAAATGGAAAATGGAAAAGCCTTGTCGCAGGGTGGCCAAATCCCAATGTACCTGGAACGCGCTGAAGATTCCGCCTTACGACAGGTCATGACTACCAGCAGACACACTTCCACGTCATTGGTTTGGCTTCGGATAGGATTTGCTCATTATGTCATAACGCCAATATGGACGGCGATCATCTGTTACGGCCTGAAGGACCAAGTGTCTAGCGCTCTGGCACTCAGTGCCACAGGTTTCATCTCCGAGTTCCAGCGATGCCATGGATGTTTTCAGTGGTTCGGAATCCACTTTAAACAGTAGGTCCCGGTCTAAAATGACTGTTGAGCATCCCAGAGCCCAATCCGATTTCTCACCCACATCGTTCCCAAACTGTAAAGGGGCAACTCATCTCTATGCACAGTGGTGTGTTGTGGTGTAGTAGTAGTAGTAGTAGTTGTGGCGATCACCCGCGAACTGCACTGAACTTATCGATGTGCCTTATGTCATTACTACACGCTACTCGGAGGCTCGGCGTCGTATGGTTAAACAGCCACAGACGGGCGTAGGATGTAGGAAAGAATCAAAGAAACACTTAAATAATACATTGGTCATGACAATTGTAAAAATTGAATCCAAGAAACACTTAAATAATATTGATGTTGTAAATAAGTAATGTTTTTCTTTTCATGTCTTATTCAATTCCTTCTATTAGCTCACACTCTCCCTATATATATCTTGTTCAAATTTTCAATCGTTCATAAAATACTTTTTATTCATCCATTCAAGTGCAAATACATTTTTTTAACTTGTAGTGGATGACACTGGATATTAATACAGTTTTTTCAAATAGGAATTCAGTAATTTAATTTAATTAATTAATTTTACTTTTTTTAGATGCAAGTTGCATATATCTACCAATAGATGGGGCCAGATAAACTTAAAAAAATGAATGAAAAATATTTATAAAGGACTTTCTGCAATAGAGTGAAAAAAAGTAGGAATTGACTTAAATTTTTTTTTTATATTACTTGTTTTTTGTATCACTTCCGTCCCTACATTCCTACATAAAAGTGTTTTAATGAGGAATATCAACATGGAAATTTCTCTTCTACGATAATAAACGTGTGAATGATCATTGCACAAAATGTATTTCAAAGTCTTATTTAAATATTTGTATAAGAAGTTATTTGAAATACGAAATAATAACAGGTTCTTTTATCTAATTAATAATTCTGTCACAACTTCGGACATCGACGGCACTCGTTCGTGACAGCTGAAATTTACCTCTTTGTGCGACACTCAATTTCTGAATAATAACTTCTTTGGCGGTGAAATGAGATTTACGAGACAATTTCGCTGGATGTCGCACTTTGTTTGGAGACTAATGGTACATGAAGGAAGACGTTCTTTTTCAATCAATGAAACGAATGGGAGGAACGTAAATATCGAGTTTCAACTTGAATTACTTTTGTAAAAGAACGGACTTTTATCAGCACGTACGTGTAATGGCAAGATTTTTCTATTTTGGCGGCCTGTTATATTTAGAAAATCTTTCTTTGTTACTTTCAACTCTTCCATTTTGATGTTGTACAAGAATGAATCCTTGAATAATTCAGGTGTTATCGCATGAAACAGTGTATGTTTTAGTACAGACTCTCTCTTTAAACTTTATAATATATGATATTTAAATTTTAATGCAAACATTTTTCACGTGGCACACACGGGTTCTTTTATATTAAATATAGTTTCTTACATACAAAATGCGACATAATTTTAGCATACTCGGTTTTTTTTTGTGTGTGTGAGGGGGATGATCGCCGAGGGACTGGTGCTCGGTGCCACAGGTTTCGGATTCGAGTTCCATCGACGCCGTGGTTGTTTGCAGTGGTATGGAATCCATTTTAAGCCGTAGGTCCCTTTCTCATATGACCATAGAATATCACAGAGCCCATTCAGATCGTCGCTCCCAAACTGTAAAGAGGCAACTCATCTATAGGTACAGTGATGTGTCGTGGTGTAGTAGTAGTACTAGTAGTAGTAGTAGTAGTAATAGTGGCGATCACCCGCGGAATTGCACTGAACTTATCGATGTGCTTGATGACATTACACAGCGCTATTCGGAGGCTAGACGTAGAATGGCTGAACAGCCACAGACGCGCATAGGATGAAGGAAAGAAAGTTGTAAACATCGTATCAAAGAAACACTTAAATAATATTGATACTGACACTTAAGTAAATATTTCTTTTCATGTCTCATTTTTTGTGCGTCATTTGTGACTCTACATTCCCATATAAAAATTATTTAATAAGAAATACCTTCCCTTCAAAATTTATCTCATGACCATTGAATCAACATGCATTCTTCTCTTCTATGAAAATAAAGGTTTGAATGATCATTGTACAAAATTTATTTCGAAATCTTATTTAAATATTTGTGTAAGAAGATATTTGAGATACGAAATAACAACAAGTTCTTTTATCTAGTTAATAATTCTGTCACAACTTCGGACATCGTTCGTGACAGCTGAAATTTACCTCTTTGTGCGACACTCAATTTCTGAATAATAAATTCTTTGGCGATGAAATGAGATTTACGAGACAATTCCGCTGGATGTCGCACTTTGTTTGGTGACTAATGGTACATGAAGGAAGACGTTCTTTTTCAATCAATGAAACGAATGGGAGGAACGTAAATATCGAGTTTCAACTTGAATTACTTTTGTAAAGAACGGACTTTTATCAGCACTTACGTGTAATGGCAAGATTTTTCTATTTTGATAGCATGATATATTTATAAATTCTTTCGTTGTTACTTTCAACTCTTCCATTTTAATGTTGTGCATACATTCAGATAATGAATCCCTGAATAATTCAGGTGTCATCTCATAACAATGTATATTTTAGTACATGTTCTCTTTTTAAACTTTATAATATATGGCATTTAAATTTTAATGCAAACATTTTTGACATGGCACATACTTAAAATAATTTTAACATATTAAGCTAAAATTTTTGCATTTTTATGTAACAAAACAGTTACACAATAAAGAGGCGACGTAAGTAACATATTGGTTTTCATTCACTCGTTTTTGGCGCTGGGTTCACATTTTTCGAGTCTCCTAGTGACATGGATTATTTGCTGTTACATTTTAAACCGTAGGGTCTAATATGGTATTTTTTTATTAGACCCTACCGTAAAAAGAAAATATCTCCTGTCTCCGAAATCTGCTAGTAGGAATACGGCATTGGCCCACCATAATAAATAAGTCTATTTTTTATTTCACATGTTTTTATTTATATAAACTTCCGTAGTATTTTTCTTATTAGAAGAATTTTTTTATTTTATTATTATTATTTTTTTTTTAAAACTTATTTAAAATTTATTATTATTTTTTTTAAATTTTACTTTTTTTTTAAAATTGGAGAAATAAAAAGTTTTTGATAGTAGTGATTAAACTTTCATGATAAATGCAATTAAAACTGATTGATTTAGAGTTGTTGAACCTATTAATATATTCTGAAACTTAAACAAATTTGATGTTGTGTTTAATTCTCAGTATCCTGCAGTGCCCGGGACAAACATCCCATGAGTATTTTCTCATGGATGGAGGAGAAAGGGACAGTTTCTGTTGAGATGGAGCACCCGTAGGTAGAAGTCTGATTTGGTTCCATGTCGCTGAAGAAGAAGGGCAGTGGCTTCTGGGAGGACTTATGGGCAAATAAATATATGGAGAAATACCTCTCATTTGGTACATGTGAAAATTCAATATCGGGTATCCATGACGGGCATATGCTGGACAACACAAAATTGAGCCTCCTCGTTTTTGAAACATTGTCTACCATTCGTCGGATTGAACCTCAGCAGAAATGCTCATTAGCGGCACCAAGTTGCCACTGAGTCACGAGTCGGGCAAAACAAATCTTCGATCAAATTTTTTTTTAATATTTTTATTCTTTTTAATGACGTTATTTATATTTAGTTTAACCACAGTTAATTCTAAATGGTTCGTAACTAGAAGCATTGAAATTTTTTTTAAAGGATAGCAAATGCCTTTAAAAGACAACAATAAAATTAATTATTTTTACCACAACGTTAAAATGTTCAAATAGAAACGCTCGTGATTACAAATCCATATGGAAACCACTATAATAAAATTTATTAAATCCATAGATATATAAATATCCACAATCCAAGTTTATAATTTGTTTGAAGACAGTTTTTTAAATAGTTCGTAACTAGCAATATTGAAATTTTTATTTTAAAGAATAGCAATTGAAATAATAAATGCTACCATAAAATTAATTTTTTACCTGAAACGTAAAATTATTTATTATAAATCCATATGAAACCATATAAAATACATTTATTATAAATCCATTAGTTAATAATTTATCTGCTCACAGACAGTTATATCTTTTCAAATTTTCAATCGTTAATAAAAAATTTTTGGCATCGTATTGAAGTTTTAATTTTTGAACTTGTAGTTGATGATGACACTGGATGTTAATACATTTTTTCAAATATTAACAGTAATTAAATTTAATTAATTATTTTATTTTTTTTATATTTAAGTTGCATATATCTACCAATAGATGTGCCAGCTAAACTTAAAAAATGAATGAAAATATTTATCAAGAACTTTCATATAATATAGCGAAAAATAATTGACTTTAATTTTTTTTTTCATTATTATTTGTTTATTACCTAAACCCAATATTAATTTATCCTGAAATTGATATTACTGATCTTCTGTTACAAATTTTTTTATTGAAATCTTTTCTTTTAAATAAAAATGTTAAAAACTATGCTTATGGTATAAATCAGCAATAAAACAATTCTAATTTGACACAAATCTTTGAAATGATTCTTGTTTGCTTTTTATTGATGACAATATTTTTTATTGACGCAAATATTTTTAATTACTCATTTATTTAAGAGATAATAAATAAAAACTCGAATGAATGAAAATTTAATGAGACTGTATAAGAACATCAGCAATAAGTAAGTGCAAAGTGGTCGCAATAAAAATATTCTTGTATAGACTTCCTAAATTTTAAGTGCAATGCTTTTTATTTTGCAGTTGGCCTAATGGGCCAAAAAACCCAGGTTTTATTCAATTATGTGAGGAGAACTGTTGACTTAAAGAAAAAGATCGTTAAAAAAAGTCTGTTGAGTGAAAATGGAGACAAATAGCTGACCATCCACCTAATTTTCTCAGCAGCACAGCACTCTGTGTTTTTTATTGAGATAGAGAGAGAATTAAATAACCCATATGGAGAGAAAGTTACTGCAAATGGAGAAACCTGAGAAAGATGGAAAAAAATACTTAGGTCATCATATTAACATATATAGGGTTTCTTATTTACTCCTTAAGTGAAACAATAACCCGTATTTGATAGAATAAGATTCATTGTTGCCTGCCTATCTATTACCTGGAGTAATAGTTCAGCAACAAGAAACAAATGTATGCAATTTCTAATATAATACAGCCATACATTAGGACAGTGTTTAGATTTCTATTTATTTATTCAGAAGGACAACGCGAGGGAGAGAACGTTAACGTAAAAGAAGATTTTCTAGACTTCGGATTTATCATTCAATAAATGGCGGAAAGATTCTGATCAGGTTATTTGCAATGCTTCAAATTGATCTTTATCAGTACGCTGACAACTATTAAATTTACTGAAGGTTAAATCTAATGCACTACTAACTTTTAAAAGATTATTTAAAAATTCTTTTAAAAATATCCTTAAAATATTCTTTCAAAGTGCCTTGAAAATATCCGTTAAAAATTTACTTTACATATCCTACAAGCTTAATTATCAGCAACAAGAAACAAACGTATGTAATTGCTAATATAATACAGCCACTGTTTAATTTTCGAGTTATTTATTCAGAAGGACATTGCAGGGACAGAATTTTGTTGAGTTTGATTCTTGGTGTAAAAGAAGATTTTCTTGACTACGGATTTATCACTCAGTAGTGGCGGAAAGATTCTGATAAGTTATTTGAAATGCTTCAAATTGGTCTTTATCAGAAAGTTCTGTATGAGGACTGCTATTAAATTTACCGAAGTGTAATTCTAACACATTAATTTTTAAAGGATTCTTTAAATATCCTTTTAAAATGTCCTTAAAATATTCTTTCAAAATGTCTTGAAAATATTCATTAAAAATTTGCTTTACATATACTAGAAGCTTAACTGTCAGCAATTAGAAACAAATGTATGCGATTGCTAATATAATACAGCCATACATTAGGACGCTGTTTAATTTTCTATTTATTTATTCAGAAGGGAAATGCCAAAGAGAGAATTTTCTTGAATTTGATCCTTCATGCAAATGAAAAATTTCTAAATTATGGATTTATCTCTCGAAAATGGCGAAACGTTTCTGATCAGAAGATTTGTAATGCTTCAAATTAACCTTCATAAGTAAGTCCAGTACGCTGACTACTATTAAATTTACTGAAGTGTAATTCTAATACACACAATTTTTAAAAGATTTTTCAATTATTTTTAAAAATTTCCTTAAAATATTCTTTCGAAAAACCATGAAAATATCTGTTAAAAATTTGCTTTACAATTTACAAGCTTAACTATTAGCAACAAGAAACAAATGTATGCAATGGCTAATATAATACAGCCATACATTACAACGTTGTTTAATTTTCTATTTATTTTTTCAAAAGGACAATGCTAGTTAGAGAATTTTATTGAGTTTGATCCTAGACGTAAACGGATATTTTCTAGTCTACGGATTTGTCATTCAATAATGGCGGAAAGTTTCAGATCTGATAATTTGTAATGTTGCAAACTGATCTTTGTCAGATAGGTCAGTACGCTAATCACAAGTCTATCCAAAACCTTCGAGGCTTGATGGCTAATTGGCTGGAGCTTTGGCCTTTGATACCACAAGAAGCTTGTGATATCAAAGGCCAGAGCGTCCAAATTGAAATCCCGGCAGTTGCATGAATGTTTGTTGGTGGTTCGGTATCTATGTTAAACTATAGCTCCTGTTCTAATTAGCACAAAGTGTGCACAAAATGGCCGTAAAACGTCAAACCAAACCAATTAATCCTCTCCAAATAAAATTAAGCAGCAAATTTAATATAGAACCTCTATATGAAATTTACTGAAGTTCAATTTTAATACACCACTAACTTTTAAAAGATTCTTTAAATATCTTTTTGGAATGTTCTTAAAATATCCTTTAACTATTTTGTTATTTTTTAAATGTTTCATGTTAAAAGGTATTGAATAAACATAAAAAGATTTTAAAGGAAATATTCATTCACTGATTAAATATGTAGAGTTTTAAATTGAAGCAAGTATTGAAAGTAATTTGCTGAAGATTAAAATGCTCTTATTTCAAAATAGTAAAAAGATCTTCTTTTGATACAAAGTTAAAAGATCTTCCTTTGAAAAGACCTTTCCTTGAAAGATTTAAGAAAAGAAAAAAATTTACAAGAAAATTGATTATTATTATTTTGCATTTCTTAGAAATGTTTGCGACTCCCAGGAAAAAAACATAATTTGCTATTTGCAACGTATGATATTATAAAAGGATTCTCATTATTTTTATCCCATTAATAAAAAATACATATTAAGGTATTAATTTTCATAAAACATATGACTGAATTAAGGTAATCAAATTTACTACGAAATTTAAATTTAATTTCATATTTTCTCTTATTATAAGCAGCGGTCTGAAGGCAAGTGTCTAGCGCTCTGGCCATTAGTGCTTCAGGTTCAAAACTGGCGGCGGCATGGATATTTATTAGAGGTTTGGAATCCACTTTAAACTGTAGGTCTCAGTCTAATTAGTCCTAGTATGCAAACAACGAGTGTAGAGCGACAAACCAAACAATTTTTTTTTATTAACGTGGATTAAATTAGTTGTAGCTTTTTTTTTGTTTGATTAAATTTAAAATACAAAATATTTTATATTTTGTATTTTTTTTTTAAATTTTTTATATTCAGTACATATATTCATCTGATAACATTTTTTAGAAATAGTGAAAACGATTAAAATTTATTATGTAACATATTCCATTATCATAAATATTTCCTTAGATTTTTGAACTAAATACATAACACACAGAAAAATACGCAGTACTATATATTCTAAATTTTATTTAATGGAACTAATAATAACATGTAGAACTTACGAATTAAAGGAGCTCAATTCGAAATCCAAATAGTGATACCGAATCAAACGTTTTTAAGGACATGCTATGGATGTACACGATAAATTCATAGGCCAGAAAATTCTTACGTCAAGTCTAGGAAAGTGAAAAGAAGTGTAGATGCCTGTCTTCCTTGGAGATGTTCGATACAATTTGCTGTTTCAGATTATGGCTTCAGAGTAGCAGGCATGCCATTTTATAAACTGAATAACATTGAATCTATTTCATACCTGCCGTTTAAGTAGTAAATTACCTTAGACCAATCTTATATAATGCAATACATTTGCCCAAAGATTATTCGCGGCTGATAGTGTAGGTGATCTCAGATTATTCGAATTAATACAGGTGCATAATTCGGTAATAGGAACCTACAACAGCCTTCCGTCCTTTTTCGCCTTAATTGCAGGGCAGATTACTCGCAGAACAACGACGTTTCATTTATACTCAAGCTAGATTCATCTAGCTCAACCCAGATCAAGCTAGCTTGCCTACTATGCCACGGAGTGATGAATGCTGAAACACTTTCTAAATCTAGAGCAAATAATACGAAATCCATGTATAGGACATTTACAAAATAAATAAATAAAAAATTGTAATCGTCTAATGCCGATGTACAGTTTACCTATGGGTATCTGCATTTTTGGTGTTTGCATTTTTTGTATTTGCATTTTTGGTACATGAAATGGCAGCAGCCAATGTCAAAAAGAGTGTTGGCATACCAAATTGTCGGATTTGAGCAAGCGCACGAATTTTTCGTTTTCCCAGTGAGCCGCACTGTATTTGATCGTCTTCATGAACTTGTATGCCTGATTTTTGTAAAAGAGTTGACGTAAACATTGTTGGTCTTGAACTTGTTGCGCTGTCAAAGAGGAATCGGTATGAATTTTGTTTCAAAGACAAATTTGTATACTACTTAAAAGAAGTTTATGTAAATTTTTTTCATGGCTGTACAAAATTTTTTGAGGTGTAGCACCTCGACGATCATAACGTCTCAATTCAGATTGAACAATCTCTGAGTAGGTGGGAGGTTTCTTTCTCGTAAAACGACGCATATCACCACAGTAGATTCTTGGGTAAGTGAGCTCTTCTGCAAGATCATCAAACAATACTGACAAAGGCATTTGGTCTTCACCAGGTGCTAATGCCAATCCAGCATCAATGTTGGTATTGAGTTTATTAATGACCGCCTCGGTTGGAGCGGATTTACGAATGGGTCGTCATAATCATCGTCGTCTATATCAGACTCATTGTTCTCTTCCGAAGAGATACGATTCAAGTCAGCGAAAGCATTTGAACCTTCAGGAAACGATTCTGTTCGAAATTTTTCGAGCCATTCCAAATCGATATTAACGTTTTGTGATTGGTATATAGGCTTGTTCATTAGATACAAAGTCGCATTGTAAACACGATTGGGATTAACGTATTGATACATAAAGTGCGATTTGAAAGAGGGACGTTTCTTCAATTTCACGTAGATAGTGGCTGAATCGTTTACATTGCGAGGAAGACAGTTGACCGATTTGTGCAAGTCGTTAGGAACGTTCGTAACGGATCCTTTGATACCATATTGACGATCTCGGCCAAGCTCTCGTATTTGCATGAGAGAGATACGAAGAGCAACGAGACGCTCTTCCAAGTCATTCAACTCAGACAAACAGGAGGGTTGCTCAGGATATCGAAAGCCATAATTGGCTGCAAGATTTGGAACGTTGCGTTTACGAATATGATGGCTGCACGTTTTACAAAAGTCAGCTTCATCCAAGTCGACAGAGAAAATTATTGCAATTTGATTTAAAGAAACGTTCTTCGACTTTGAGCCACTGTTTCTCATGAGAGTAGTCGTTTAAATCGGAATGAGTATTGTTCAAGAAGCAATGGGAGCAGGAAGGAGTAACTGAAGAGGACGAATTAAAAGTATCCTTGAGAGGACAAGAACAGGAGGGAGAGTAAAGAGAAGGAGTTTGAACACATTTCGTGTGTTTAGTGTCATCGTGAGGGTTGATAGCCTATTGACGCTTGAGAGCTCGACGCTCCCGTAGAAGGGCATTTTGGCGGGCACGAGTTTCAGGCTTCGAACGGGCAATTCTTTTCCTTTCACGATCATGCGCTTTAACATTGTCTTCCATTGTTGTCAACATTGTTTCCAATTTCCATTGTTTACTTTTTGGCATAACTTTATTTCGGATCGGACATCATTTCAGGTCGTTACCGAAAACAATACCCATTGGATACCCATGGGTAATAAATAAATAAATGTAAAATCATCATTAATATATACGGTGCATATTTAATACTAACTACTGTTGGTGAAATTGGCACTCTGACAATCATTTAGTTGTTTCTTTTGGTATAATAATGATACCCAGATAGTAAAGTGCAAATCATTCAGAGGTATTATTTTGAACAAAGATATTGATTTCTGGATCACATATATGTGTAGAAGATTCAGCGATGCCAAGTGTGATCCCGTGCTACTTCATTTATTAACCTTCTTTACAGACATTTTTCCATAAACATTTGGAATAAGTATCTTCAAATATGGTCTCTTCTCGGATTTCCACTCACCATTTTTTTCTGTCTGTAACTTTTAGGTCTTTTGGTCAAGCAGGTGTACAGACATGCCTTTTTTTGTCTACGAATTTAATGAACCCATCAAGGCATTACTTCTCAGATTATGAAATGAGGGCCCTCAATGGAAATCCCCTTACATCTCAACAGAAAATTCACAGAAATCCCCATATATCCCAACAGAAATTTCACAGAAATTCCCATATATCCCTACAGAAAATACACAGAGATCCACATACATCTCAACAGAAAATACACAGAAATCCCCATACATCTCTACAGAAAATACATAGAAATCCCCTACTATATTCCTACAGGAAATACACAGAAACCCCATACATCCCAACAGAAAATATACAGAAATCCCCATACTTCGCAACAGACAATACACAGAAATCCCCATATATTCCTACAGCAAATACACAGAAATCCCCATACATCCCTACAGAAAATACACAGAAATCCCCATCTCCATCAGGATACTCCTAAAACGAACATGTACAGATACAAATACATAAATAGTGCATCTTAAGCTAAAAGATATTTTTATAGTATTGTTTAAAATGCAAAAGTATTTGAAAATATTATATTTACGACCAATCCTGTAAAATACTTGACGACAAAAAAAAAAACGTGCAAAACGGACGCACACTAAAGTCATCAATTTGCCGTGAATAGAAAATACAACAAAGCGAACTTAAAAAATGATCTTCTTTATCATAAAACTTGGTTTTTATGATATTTTTATGGTTGAAATCAAATACTCTTTCCGGAAAAACCCATACATGAGTCATAGCTCAAACTTATGAATTTCCTGAAAATTCTATTTTCTTCCAGATCCAATAAAGTGGTTTCAGATATCAAAAAATTGGATTTTTCACTTTAGCCACCATAACGGATGATGCAGAGAATCTTGAAAAATGAGTTACAAAGCCGGAGGATTTTAAGATTGAAATATAAAACTGTTGTTGTACTTTTATATCCTGAAGGCGACGCAAAGAAATATATATATATATAACACTAAGTGAAAAATAAAATAAGTAAATTGAATTTTATATACATCACTATTATGTCACTGTCTTATCTAATAAATTGGTTTCAGTACAACTGTAGATTCAGTCATTTTTCAACTAAATGGTCTATTAATATAAGTGACATTTATCGGAACTATTACTGATTATAATTTAAAGGCGTGGGGTTTAAAGATTTATTTTTGTACACTATTATTACATTTTAGAACTTAATCAATTGCATTACATCAAATACTGCATCAAATATTTAATACATCTGCGAACCATATTCAAAATGTGTTCTAATATTTAAAAAAAATCAACACAACTGTTTCGCAATTAAAATTATTTCAAAATTCATCATTAATAAGTAATTATTTTAGAAAAATATATTGATATACTATAAAAAGAGCATCGTTATAATAAATATTTATAAAAAACGGCCTGATTATTAAAATTTTATTACAAATTAACCATTGAGTTAATCACTTTTTTTAACCATTTAATAAACTTGTGTGTGCGCGCGCGCGTGCGTGTGCGGGTGAGGGAAAGTAAATAAACTTAATGCTATCATCTTGGGATCAGGTAATTTACCTGTTTCTGTATAAATAGTGAAACACAGCGCTAAAGTTAATGCTTCTTGCAACACAAGGAATATAATGTAAGAAAAATATATTGATATATACTATTAAAAGATCATAGTTATCAATAAATATTTAAAAAAAAAATTAATTAAATTATATTATATTAAATTTTATTTTAAACCACATTTTCATTAAATTTGCCTAAATTCCTTCCCAACTTTAATCTGATTTTGCAAAAACAATTATCACAAATTAGTTTTTATGTTGTAATTTTCTTGACTTATCATCAACGAAATTATAAAAATAAGAAGTTTTGCTTTTAACTACACGATACTTTCATTACCATAAGCGAAATTTAGACATCAAGCTTTTTATATCAGAAAAAAAGTTACCGTTAAACATAATACAGATTCATTCCATAATTAATAAACTCATTCCATAAAAATAATTCAAAATCAACACTACAAGTGATTCAAATAAACATTTTTATTTTTTATGGTATATTTATCTTAAGTTGCTTATATTTTCCATGTTTTGATAATTATTATACATGTAGAACTTCTTCCAACAGTCCAGCGGATTCGTCTAGGCCGAGCCCCCAATTTTTGTAGAGCATACACCGGTTCCAATAGTCATCCCGGTTGAACCTACAGTTTTGTTAGACTACCAATCTAACAATAGCTGGACTTTCGCAGTGTCTAGGGGAATTGACATACAAAACGCAGTAACGGGACGTTACTTTAAATAAAGCCATTTAATGATATGATATTTTACAATGGTATTTACATTAACAATTAGTTAAGGGCTAAACATATTCTCTCGCTGCTTGACGCAGCCTGCCCTCTCGCTCTTGCCAGCCATTCTCTTTCTTCCGCTCATCTGCGGGGCTTATTTTCTCATCCACGGGAACCTGTCCCCCTCTCGTGGGGTCAGAGTTCAAAGTTGAATACTCCCCCACGTTGTAAACAGGCTCTGTCAAAGACCGTGAAGTGTCGCCGCCTGCTAATTACCACACAAACAAATCCCACATACATAATTCAATCTTCACAAATGTATTAAAATATATTGAATATAAAATTTCAGTATACATAGCATAGTAATAAAACAATTTAAAAACTGTAAATGTAAAGAACAAAAAACAATTATACATCAGGTGTTTGGTTATTTTTCTCATTCTTATTCAAGTACTCCATGAAAGATATTTAGTTTCATCTTTCCGGAAGTTAATTAATTACCCTGAATAAATTACTCATAATAAAGTGTCATGTTATCGAGCAAACATGGAATATTAATGATTTCAAAATCATTATTTGGCAGTCAAAATTAAGCATTCAGAAGGATATTCAATAGGAGTTCTAACGTTTTAATATTAGAGAAAAGGGATGCTTTCTTGTTGAAAAAAATATAATTTTTTTTTGGTAAATTGATTATTCAACAACAAAAGAAAGAAAAAAAAAAACCCATCTTTATTTTTTAAGATTAAAAACCGATTTAAGTATGCTATCTTTTAATTATTACCTGATGAGAATGATATTATCGTTACTCATAGAAACGGGAAGTTAGGTAAAAAATTGAAACTTAATTAGTTTTACTGAACTAATTTAGGTACAGACAAAATGTTTAAAACGAATTATATTAACTATTTTGATATATAACTATTTTGATATATACTGTACTATCAATACTGTACTATATATATGATACTATACTGATACTGATACTACGATACTATACTGATACTGATACTACGATACTATACTGATACTGATACTACGATACTATACTGATACTGATACTACGATACTAATACTGATACTGATACTACGATACTATACTGATATTGATACTGATACTATATAATACTGATACTGATACTACGATACTATACTAATACTGATACTACGATACTATACTAATACTGATACTGATACTACGATACTATACTAATACTGATACTACGATACTATACTAATACTGATACTACGATACTATACTAATACTTATGCTACGATAATATACTGATGATACTGATACTACGATACTATACTAATACTGATACTACGATACTATACTGATGATATACTACGATACTACGATACTATACTAATACTGATACTACGATACTATACTAATACTGATTCTACGATACTATACTGAGGATACTGATACTAAGATACTATACTAATACTGATACTACGATACTATATTGATATAAACTGGAAATTGAGTAATAATTTGAAGCTTAATTGGTTTTACTGAACTAATTTAAGTACAGATGAAATGTTTAAAACGAATTATAATCAGCTGAATATTTTTAAATTTTCGCATGAGAAACTCAGTAGTAAAATTAATTACCTTAGTAAATTGTGATCTTAATTTTAAGAAACTTTTTATTAATTACAAAACGAATTTGTGTATATAATTTTAAAAAATAATGTAACTTAATCGTTGCATTAATATTTTAATTTATAGAAGAGCTTATCTTATGCTTTACAAATATAATGTATCTTAATTGTTAAAATAATAAATGGTAACCACAACAACAACCAAAATAATTTATATCTTAATATCATGCAGTTGAATTTCCTTTAAATTTCAATTTTTAACATTGGGATTTTAGACTGTAAAATAAAATTATGAATTCTAGTTTTAATAATCTTTTCAATCAAAAATAAAAAAGAATCTTGGAAGCATCTCAACTTCGACAAATTACAGTGAATTTAATTGATTTGAATTTAATTATATGGAGGCTAAAGAAATAAAATTTTAAAAAATTTATATAAAGTTAGGATAGAATTTTTTTTATGTTTCCGAACTAAGCCTTAATCAATCAATCTACAGAAAAAAGAAAACGTAACGTAGACGTAGTGGTTAGTGTAGACGTAAACGTCAGACGTAGTGGTTATACTAATTGGAAGTTGGTGGATCCATTTATCTTCTCTTTAAACAAAATAAGGCCAAATCGCAAAATAAGGTCCGTTGGAATTTGACAACTTTCTTGAAACACCAATTGGACGATAAGTTTTCAAATATGGTAACCCAGATTACCTGTACTGTTTACAATTCACTACACTTATAAATACATTCCCTTAATTGGTGCATTTTGGTGAAAAAAGTTTTCGATGACCAAAAGCTCCTATTCTGCAATTTTACCCAAATGATATTTAACATTAACAATCTATAAATATTTAAATAAAGAATTTATATGAATAATTTCTCTAAAAAGTATTATTTAATTAGAACTAAAGAATTTTACAAGTTCTTTATTTCAAAATTTAATATAGGATTTTTTAAGACCTTTTTGTTACTTTTTAAAAATCAATTTCTTCTTTCGTCCATAGCAAATTATTACATTTTTATCAGAATATATATATATATATTTAAAGATTTTTAAAAATAATCAAATATATATTATGTTATAAATACGACGTACTAAAGTATATAATTTGTCAAAAATAGTTCTAATACTTAATCGAGAGCAAATTTTTAAAACAATCAAACAAAATAAAACCTTTCAGTTATTGCCATCGGAAAAGTATAAATTGCTTTGATTATAAAAAAAATATAAATTTACTATTTTGGATCATAAGTGTTTAAAAAACAACTCACAAAAAATGATAACACTAAGCAATACAATTGAAATCAGCTGGCCAAATATTTTGATTCATGGAAAATTCTATATAATTTCCTACATCAATTTCTTGATCTATTTTCTTTAATTTTTGTTGTCTGTTAATTGCCTGTTATCCTTATAAATCATTTAATATAAATAAATTAAATTGTTCTTGTAATAATATTGATACTTTCTGCAAATTAATAATTGATTTTTTGAGATAATATTTCATTAATCAAAAAATCAAATTTTATCCATTTATTATTTTGAATCAAATATACCATCAAAACAAAAATTTAACCAACAAATGCTTGCTAATATAAAGAAAATCAGCATTCCAAACATTCCTGTTGAACTAAAATTTCAAACTTACTGCAGTACGTCTGCAAAAATCTAAATTATATTCCCACGCAGCTATTGAAACGAATGAAAGAGAACAAGATTTTCCTTTTTCTTGATGTGCGTGGGAATTTATCACTTTATACAATGTCTATTTGTACGATTTAAAGAGCATAGTTATCAATGGATATTTAAAAAAAAGTCCCTGATTATAAAAATTTTATTATAAAATAGCCAGTGAATACAATAATGTAATTTTGTTGTCTTTCGAAGTTCACTTTAAACAGTTTTTTATTTGGGGAGGAAAAGTAAATAAATATAATGCTAGTAGTTTGGGATCAGAGAATGCACGTGTTTTTGTACAGATAGGAAAATTCAGCGCTAAAGTTAATGCTTCATGCAACACAAAAAATATAATGTAATAAAAATATAATGATATACTATTAAAAGAGTATAATTATCAATAAATATTGATAAACGCCTTCATTATAAAAATTTTATTTTAAAATAACCACTGAATGTAATAATGTAGCTTTTGTGTTATTGGAAAATTCACTTTTAACAGTTTTTTTAAGGAAACATACATAAGCATAATGCTAGTTTACATGTTTCTGTACGGATAGTAAAAAACAGGGCTAAAGGTAATGCTTCTGGCAGCACAAAACTATAATGTAATAAAAATATAATGATATACTAATAAAAGAGTATAGTTATGAATAAATATTTAAAAAATGTCTTTTTTATAAAAATTTTATTTCAAAATAACCATTGAATGTAATAGTGTAATTTTTTGTTTGTTTGTTTCATTAGATATCAAGTTTTTCTTTTATCCTTATCAATACATTAATATCAATAAATTGATTTGTTCTTGTAATAGTACTGTTATATTCTACAAATTAGTAATTTATTTTTAAGACATTCAAAAAAACAGCATTCCAAACATTTTTGTTGAAGCAAAATTTCAAACTTCCTGTAGTATGTCTGAAAAAATATAAATTATATCCCATGTAGCTATTGAAATAAATGAAAGAAAATCCCTCAAGATTTTCCCTTTTCTTGATGTGCGTGGGGATTTCTCAGTTTATACAAAGTCTATTTGTACGATATCTTTACTGTATTGATCTGGATAATAAACGCTGACCTATAATCCAGCCAAGTCAATCAATCAGTCTTGAATCAACTCGGGGATTCGTCTGCTGCCCTGTGTGGCCATACAATGGATTGATTAAATGAAAGCACGGCGGTTTTCATCATGGAAGAATTGATTAAAATTGAAGTATCCATATTGCCCTCTGGAATTCAATGTCAAATGAAAGTATATTCTTTTGATTCTAGAAATGTGTTTTTAGAGGAAATATTGCGTATGTTTAAAATAATTTTGTAAATTTACTTTGTATTAAATAATGATATTGAGTGATATATGAAATAAAATATTTTTAATTTCAACATAATCATTACAAAATTTATTTCAGAAACCAACAAAGAACATACAAAGAACATACTACAACATATGTAGTATTATTAAATACAAATATTATATCCAGTATAATTAAATAAAAATATTATCTATAGTATTATTAAATACAAATATTACACTGAAGTGACAAAAGTCATGGGATAGCAATATGCAAATTTTCAGATGGCAGTAGCATCGCGTAGAACAGGTATAAATGCGCAGTGCTTTCGCAGAGCTTTCATTTCTGTTCAAGTTATTCATGTGAAGAGGTTTTGACGTGATGATGACCGCACGACGGGAATTAACAGACTTTGAACGCGGAATGTTAGTTGGAGCTAGACGCATGGGTCATGCCATTTCGGAAATCGTTAGGGAATTCAACATTCCCAGATCCACTGTGTCAGAGTGTGCCGAGTATGAAATTTCAGGCATAAGCATCCCACCATGGACAGCGCAGTGGTCGACCGCCTGCACTTAACGACCGAGACCGGCGACGTCTGCAAAGAGTCGTAAATTCTAACAGACAAGCAACACTGCGTCAAATAACCGCAGAAATCAATGTGGGACGTACAAGAGACTTGTCTGTTAGAACTGTGCGGAGAAATTTGGCTCGAGTGCCTTTACTGACAGAACGACATCGCTTGCAGCGACTCTCGTGGGCACGTGAGCATATCGGTTGGTCCCTAGATAAATGGAAAACCGTGGCCTGGTCCAATGAGTCACGATTTCAGTTGGTAAGAGCTGATGGTAGGGTTCGAGTGTGGCGCAGACCCCACGAAGCCATGGACCCAAACTGTCAGCAAGGCACTTCTCAAGCTGGTGGAGGCTCCGTAATGGTGTGGGCTGTTTTTTCATGGCATGGACTTAGTCCTCTGGTGCGACTGGACCGAACATTGACTGGAAATGCTTATGTTCAGCTACTTGGAGATCACTTGCAGCCATTCATGGACTTCATGTACCCAAACAACGATGGGATTTTTTATGGATGACAATGCGCCATGTCACTGGGCCACAACTGTTCGCGATTGGTTTGAAGAACATTCTGGACAATTCCAACGAATGATCTGGCCACCTAGATCGACCGACATGAATCCCATCGAGCATTTATGGGACATCATGGAGAGGTCTGCTCGTGCCCAAAATCCTGCACCATCAACGCTTTCACAATTATGGACGTCTATCGAGACAGCATGGCTCAATATTCCTGCAGAAGACTTCCAACGACTTGTTGAGTCCATACCACGTCGAGTTGCTGCACTTCGCCGGGCGAAAGGAGGGCCGACACGATATTAAGAGGTATTCCATGTCTTTTGTCACTTCAGTGTATATACAGTATTATTAAATACATATACTATATACAGCATTATTAAATGTAAATACTATATAAAATATTATTAAATATAAATACTATGTACAGTATTACTAAGTAGATGCCAAATGGGTATGTACATTTTTGATATAGCAATAATAAAACAAATAATTTCTTAATTGATACTGAATGAGAAGATCATCCACTACTAGATAACACAGTTTTAAAAATTACTGGTTTCAATAGATATAGAACTGTTGTGTCTATTAATTAAAAAAAATATGCCTAGATAATAATAGACCATACGACACGTCATTCTTTATGAAAAGAAAAATAATATAAACATACTTAACGATAGTTAATAAATAGATGGGGGCAAAGTTTATATGCTAGTATAAAAATACTGCATACTAATCAATTTAAAATGCAAACCCAAAATATTTTTAATTATTATAAGTACAGATAAAATCTTGTGGATCCAACATTAATAAAAGAAATATAATTTAAATTTAATTCTCGATTAAAAGTTTAAACAATTACTGCAAATTTTAGTTTGATATTCATATCACATGAATTACTTTTATTTATGTTCATAAATGTACGATTTCTAAACATACACTACTTGTAATTCTCTGTATAGAAATAATTGCTTCGATAAAGTTCAGTAAATGAATTCATAAATTAATAAATTCATAAATAAATAAATTCATAAATGCTTTCATGAATTACTTAATGCTTGAAAATACACATCTTCTTTTCATCTATATGTTACATGTTATATTTTTATCATAGAGGCTGAGTGGCCGAGTGGCTTGCGCTTTTGGCGCTGGTTACCACAGGTTTCGGGTTCGAGTACCGGCGGTGCCATGGATGTTTGTAGTGGTTCGGAATCCACTTTAAGCCATAGGTCCCGGTCCTAATAGGATCGTAGCAGGGGCATTGTTACTCCGCGCCCGTGGCTTATCTTCAAGTTACACGCACCCCCTGGGTCATGCAAAGTGAGTACGTCTGTGCAGCGCTTGCCTTAAGGCATTCAAGACCAAGCTGTTCTAAGTGTTTGCCAGCTACATTAGAACAAAAAAAAAATATTTTTTTTTTCATATTCATTTTGCATGAATCACTCTTACTTATAGTTAAGATAATGTATGTATTATTTCGGAAGAAGTACTATTTGTAATCCTCTGTATAGAAATACTCGCTTCGATAAAATTGAGTACATTCATAAATACCTCCCTGAATTATTTAAGGCTTGAAAATACATATCTTCTTTTCAGCTATGTGTTAAAGTTTTCATCCCAAAAGGATGCTTTTGTTGTGAAGATTAAATATAATAAATTGTATAAAATGCATATATTATTTCCAAGCAAAAATAATAACACAATATATATGATTCAAAAATGAATATAAAAAAATTGCTATAAAATTTCAGCAAAGAAAAGAATATTTTATGAATACAATTTATTAAATTTAAGCTTTGGACGGATATTCAAAGAAAACAAAAAAATTGTTTTTGAGAAAATATTTATCGAAAGTAATATATTTTGTGTTTTGTCGTAAAACATAAGCATCAAGCCGCGAGACACTGTTGTTTAGCTTTAACTACTCTCAGGCCTTTCGCAAGACTTTCTGATATCGCCAAAACAATTTGTGCATTTTTTTTTTGGTGCACATGGTGTTTTTTTTTTTTTTCTCCTTTTCTAGGCATCGTTGATAGTCAAAACTTTTCAGCATATTTTCGCAAGAATAACTTTTAAGTACTGGTAACGCTCTCTGAATATTCAACGTTTTCCATGTTGTTTTTTGAAATTTTTCTTCACTTTTGCAAGAAAACTTATGGAAAACTTTTATGTTTATGGATCTTTTACGATCTTCTGGGTTAATGGATTGGCATCGATGATTATCCATAAAAGAAAAGCGTGGTTTCATAAATATGTACATATAAGACCAAGAGTCTTGTATATTTCCGAATTCATAAAGCAAGAATAGATTTGCAAAGAATCTGTTATCCTTTAAGGAAATTTAAAGAATAACTTTATGGTGAAGTTTCAATTTCATATTTTTAGAAAAAGTATACTTATTGCGCATTTAGCTTTAAAAGATTAAACCAAGATTTGCCAACTTATTTTACCATGAAGAATTTTTTTGGATTATTTTTTTACAATTTTTACATTTAATTAACAATAGACTTTAATTTAAATAATTTTTAATTTTCCTTGCCCTGTTAAGTGAGTATAAAGGATATGGATAAAAAAACAGGTTATTTAATGCATTACTCGGTTAATAACTATAATTACTAGTTATTTAATACATTACAAAAGGAATAGGTTTGGTTTTGAAAATCTTCTAAACATTGTTTTTTTGATAGTAATTATATAAAAAATCTACATAAAAATAAAATTTAGATCATATAGTTTTCCTTGTATAACTATATATAATAGGACAGAAATTATCAGAAAATTACCGAGATTCTTTTATATTTCCAAATTCATAAACCAAGGAAAGGTTTGCAAATAATTAGTTATATTTTTAGATAGTATTTAAAGACAGGCCATTTAATGCCCTAATAGGTTAATAGTTATAATAACTTGACTATTACGATAGCGATTACGATACCACACGACAAAATATCTTTTTTTTTTTTTTGAAAATCTTCTAAACATTGCATCTTTGATAGTAATGATAAAAAAAAATTTAAAAAAAAATTAAAAAAAAAATAAAACTCAATTTAGATCATCTCGTTTTTCTTGTATATCTATACATAATAGGACAGAAATAGAACAGCCCGAAAGGACATATATATATATATATATATATATATTTAGATGATAGATAGATAATACATGCAATATAAAAAGTAAGACCAAACAGAGAATTGACTGGGTACTCCAGAAATGCACTCAATTTGTGCAACAAAAAATAAAAGTCATAAAAGTAGCTGTCGCCACACACAAACATATATATATATATATATATAATATATTTCTTACAGTTATGACATGAAAAGAAGTTACAAGTATATTTATAAGTTACATAGTATACAATTTATTAATGATCTCAATGTAATTGATAACTTTGAGCAAACTATTAAAACAAATCATCATAATAATTTGTGTGTTTAATTTACTAAATATCATAAACTGCAACATTTTGTTAAAATCAATGTTCATAGACTCATAGAATAGTAATAAATTTAATCAACTAATCAACAAATTGAATCAAAATTCCAGACAATTATTATTTTTCACAACTTTAAGGACGTTCGCTTCTGCATCTTCATTATTTGGCTCAAAAGATCCAAACTGAAAATGGCAGTTGGTGGCTTTATTAAATGAATGCCATTTCGGTTACCACTATTCTCTGAGAAGAGAGATCACGAGAAAGGTAATCATCCAATCAACCATAACTGCATCAGAGCAACAAATTGCTGAAGTTCAATTTATTTTACCGTTTTAAACACACAAAATAACTGTAATAGTATCAAGAAGAGATAGAGTTATTAATTCCTTCCTTAAACAATTATAATTCTGTTATTACTAATTATACTCTAAAAGATTAGAGAGTTATTTTTCGATCATATGTGTTAGAAATCTACATTTGGCCCAATAATAAAGTGATCTTATTAAAATAAAAAGGGGAAAGTGTGATTCTCATTAATGATGTATCTTATGAGTTTTAAAAGTGCCACGCACATGGCTAACTAGTATAATGCGTGTAAATTAGTTTTGGAAAGTGTTTGATCTTTTTTAATAGTGAGTCATAATGTTCGAAAATCAATGGTTAAAAGTGCTTTGTTGTAATTTGCCAGACAAAAGTTAGATGCGTGACAATTATCTCTATAAAACTTTCTAAATGTTTAAAACTTTATTCTAGTATAGCACTCGACGCTCCACGGCTAGCACAAATTTCTTTTTACATCAATAGAAAATTAAAATTTTCATTTATTTCAACAAGAACGCTGGATACTACATGATAACGTAGTTCATGAATGAAGAAAACTGAAATTTAACTAGCTAATATTTATTTACATAATGACATTTAAGACTATCACAGGAACACAACAGACAATTCTAATATATTGTCAAAATGCAAAGTGAACAATTCTATTATTTCAATATATTGTTAAAGGGCAATTTATTTTACCATTTTAAATACACAAAATAATTTAATAAGGTATATAATTATTAATTTCTTTCTTAAAACAGTTATAATTTTGCTATCACTAATTATACTCTAAAAGATTAGAGAGTTATTTTTCGATACTATGCTAGAAATTGACTTCAGGTCCAAGGATAAAGTTATCTTATTAAAATAAATAGAAGAAAGTGTGATTCTCCTTTAATGATGTGTCTTATAAGTGGTAATGGTGCCACGCACATGGTTAACTAGTATAATGCGTGTAAATTAGTTTTGGAAATTGTTTGAACTTTTTAATAGCTGTACATAATGTTTAAAAATCGATGATTAAAAGTGCTTTGTTGTAATTTGCCAGACAAACGTTAGATGCGTGACAATTATCTCTGTAAAATTTTATTCTAATATAGCATTCAACGCTCCACGGCTAGCTCAAATTTCTTTTTACATCCAGAAAAGATTAAACATTTCAGTTATTTCAACAGGAAAAGCTGGATACTACACGATGTTGTGATTCTTGTAAGAAGAAGACTGAAGTTCGCCTAACTAATATTTATTTACATAATGGCATTTAAGACAATCACAGGAACACAACACACAATTCTAATATAATTCACAGCTATTAAAAATTTGCCACGATACATTTCCGAGGAAATGAATATTAAAGCTTAATAGTTATAACTAGCAGATATGATCTGGCGTTTCTCAGTTACTAAAAATTAATATTTTTAGTTTTGGTAATTTTTATTAAAATAATTTTTTAAATAATTCATCTTATATAGTATAACAATCACTTGTTATTATTATTATTTTGTTTTTGTTAAATAAAGAAACTTTTCCACTTTTACACAATTAACATTTATTTTTAAGGATATAATAGTGATAGTTTGGAAAGTAAATTGAAAACTAAAACTGAATGTTTTGACCTTATTTTTTCATAATTACTTAATTAATAATGCATTCAGTTTTTAATAGATAGCGCCATTTGTGGCGTGAAAAAATGTGATAATAAATTTTTTTTATTAAATTAAAAAAATAAAATTTCATAATTTTTTGGAAAGAAATAAAAAGAACTCAAATAAAAACCTGAATTTTACAGTATTATAGCTTTTAAATTATACTTCGAACACCGACACACACATATATATATATGTATACACTGAAGTGACAAAAGTCATGGGATACCACTTAATATCGTGTCGGCCCTCCTTTCGCCCGGCGAAGTGCAGCAACTCGACGTGGCATGGACTCAACAAGTCGTTGGAAGTCTTCTGCAGGAATATTGAGCCATGCTGTCTCGATAGACGTCCATAATTGTGAAAGCGTTGATGGTGCAGGATTTTGGGCACGAACAGACCTCTCGATGATGTCCCATAAATGCTCGATGGGATTCATGTCGGGCAATCTAGGTGGCAAGATCATTCGTTGGAATTGTCCAGCATGTTCTTCAAACAATCGCGAACAGTTGTGGCCCGGTGACATGGCGCATTGTCATCCATAAAAATCCCATCGTTGTTTGGGTACATGAAGTCCATGAATGGCTGCAAGTGATCTCCAAGTAGCTGAACATAAGCATTTCCAGTCAATGTTCGGTCCAGTCGCACCAGAGGACCAAGTCCATGCCATGAAAAAACAGCCCACACCATTACGGAGCCACCACCAGCTTGAACAGTGCCTTGCTGACAGTTTGGGTCCATGGCTTCGTGGGGTCTGCGCCACACTCGAACCCTACCATCAGCTCTTACCAACTGAAATCGTGACTCATCGGACCAGTCCACGGTTTTCCATTCATCTAGGGACCAACCGATATGCTCACGTGCCGAAGAGAGTCGCTGCAAGCGATGTCGTTCTGTCAGTAAAGGCACTCGAGTCGGTCTTCTGCTAGAATATCCCAAGAAAGCCAAATTTCTCCGCACAGTTCTAACAGACAAGTCCCTTGTACGCCCACATTGATTTCTGCGGTTATTTGACGCAGTGTTGCTTGTCTGTTAGAATTTACGACTCTTTGCAGACATCGCCGGTCTCGGTCGTTAAGTGCTGGCGGTCGACCACTGCGCTGTCCATGGTGGGATGTTATGCCTGAAATTTCATACTCGGCACACTCTTGACACAGTGGATCTGGGAATGTTGAATTCCCTAACGATTTCCGAAATGGCATGACCCATGCGTCTAGCTCCAACTAACATTCCGCGTTCAAAGTCTGTTAATTCCCGTCGTGCGGTCATCATGACGTCAAAACCTCTTCACATGAATAACTTGAACATAAATGAAAGCTCTGCGAAAGCACTGCGCATTTATACCTGTTCTACGCGATGCTACTGTCATTTGAAAATTTGCATATTGCTATCCCGTGACTTTTGTCACTTCAGTGTATATATATATATATGGTACATGCGGTTTAAAAGAAGAAAAAATATATATAAAAACTTCGCGAACAATGGAAAACATTGTACCTGTGAGATTTATTCTAATCATTTATAGTTGTAAGGAATTGCAACAATTGAAAATTTAAAATGTCTGCTTCCAATTATACGAAAAAAAAAAAACACGTACTGAAGATCTTTACACAAGTGGACTACGAAACAAATATTTTACTTTCAGTTTAAATTGAGGGAAAAAAAATCTAGTGTTCTTTCGAAAAGCGCTTTTCTATTCATCCAAAAAAAGAAAAGAAAAAACTGTTCTTAAAAAGTTTACTTTTATCTTTACTTCACTATATTTTCCACCCTACCGATGCGCGGCTATTTCAAGATGAGCTTTGTGCATTACAAAGATTTGAGGACGTACCTCATGCATAAAACTAGATCTTCCCCCAAATCCTTTACCTTAATGAGGATAGTTAAATTATTTCTGAAGAAGACACAAAGCATTATCTTCTCGGGGAACGTTGGTAAAGAATGTAAAAGCAAAGAATGGAAATTACAAGTTTTCATTCTGTGGTATGTGAAATCCTTAAGAGACCTTAATTTGCTTTTGTGGAAGGCAGAGAAAATCCACAAATTTTTTTGTGGAATTCATATATATGCAAAATAAATACCTGATATGAATAACATTTTGTATGAAATAGCATTTCATAGCATTCATTTGTATTCAGTTCTGGTGTTGGTTTCAGACTAAAGATAAAAAGAAACACTTCCGGATGATAAATTACATCATTTGTCTCAACAATTGTAATAGAATAATAATGGTTTTTTTATTTATCAAAAGCACTTCATAGCTTCTTAGTAATTCTATCACCAAATTCTTCGAGAAACTCCAAATTGTTGGAGAGATTAACACAACATGTTGCCCAGCTATACAAAATTCAACTAAAATAGAAAGTTTTTATAAATAATGAAAAAAAAAATCTTAATTCTAATACGATTACAAAATACATTATGGTTTAAATTTTAATAAAATTACAGCCACAAATAGGTTTGACAATTTTGAAAAACATATTTAGCTTAGAAAAATTATATACGTCTATTATTAACATTGCATCAATGTAGCTGGATAATTTATACAAATGATGTAACATTATATGTTTGATGTTAAATTAAGCTATATGATTAGGGATGAATTAAGCTGAATCCCTTCATCATTTTACCTAGCCATTCTCGTCTACTGTCCTAGTCAACCACTATATCCTATTATCTATAGATGTGACTATAAAACTGAATTAATGAATATTTATTGTCAAAGGTCCTACAGTAGCTCCGTTGTTGGTGAATGTTCAATAACTCACTTCCGTGAGTGCATGTACTAACACTGAAAATCCTTCGTTCCGGTGGGGTAATATATATAATTTGTTTGCGAAGTTCACACGTACCAACTGTATGGTAAAAGGCAATAAATGCGAAACAGTCTCAAAGGGTGTCCCTGGTAATGTGTGTCCAAACGCATGTCTAATAATAACGCAATCGTCATCTCATATCAACGTGGCAGATAGCAGAATTCGAGCCTATAAGACATGGTCCTACAATGACTCGGTTGAGTATGCGATCCTCATTCTGCAGGACTGTGCACAAAAATTGAATGCTGATTCGATTCGTATGGCCAGTGGCAAGCCTGCGCCATCCAAGCTTAAGATCTATAAGATTAGTACATTATCATTAACGCAATGGCTACGTTTGAAAAAATGAACCTTATCCCTGAATGATGTAATATTAAGATATTGCAATGATTTGAACAATATAGTATTATAATGATTTAATGTTAGATCTTTACGAAAATATGAAAATTATCTTGATAAACTAGATTAAAAAAAGTATGGTTTGTTTAATGTAAAAATCGTTATAACTAATTAAATGTTACATTCGAAGTATTACCCCAGATTCGCATTCGAAAGTGAATTGCAAACCCTTTGACAAGTTTTATGCTAAAGACATACAAAACCAAGTCATTTTATATAAGATTGCAAGGGTAATAGATAAAGGTGCTTTTTGTCAATGAACTAACATAAAGAAAAAAATATTAGATAAAATGTTCAATGCAGGTTAAATGTAATGCAAGTATATATAAAATACTTTTATTAACACTGATTTACAGGTTATTTTTATATAATAACACTACTATGAAGTATATAATAAAAATAACAGCCTCATAATGACGCATAATATTATATCTAACAACATGTATATATGATTCATACGATTTAAAAGAAATTCAAAAAAATATATAAAAAAAAATCACGAACAATGGAAAATTTTGTACCTGTGAGATTTATTCTAATCATTTATGGTTGAAAGGAATTGCAGCAATTGAAAATTTAAAATGTCTGCTTCCAATCACATGGGGAAAAAAACACGTACTGAAGATCTTTACACAAGTGGACTACGAAAGAAATATTTTACTTTCAGTTTAAATTGAGGGAAAAAATCTAGTGTTCTTTCGAAAAGCTCTTTTCTATTCAGCCAAGAAAAAACTGTTCTTAAAAAGTTTTCTTTCATTTTTATTTCACTACATTTTCCACCCTACCGATGAGCGGGTATTTCAAGATGAGCTCTGAGCATTGCAAAGATTTGAGGATGGTCCTCATGCATAAAACTAGATCTTTCCCCAAATCTTTTACCTTAATGAGGATAGTTAAATTCTTTCTGAAGAAGACACAAAGCATTATCTTCTCGGGGAACATTGGTAGCAGCAGAATGGAAACTACAACTTTCCATTCTGTGGTATCTGAAATCCTTAAGGGAACTTATTTTTTTTTCTAGCAGGCAAGAGAAAATTATCAAATTTTTTGTGGCATTCATATATATGCAAAAAAAGTACCTAAATGAAATTTCAATTTCATATTCCTTTCAGAAAAAGAATATTTATTTGGAATTTAGCTTTAATGGATTAAACCATGTTTTGCCAAACTTTTTTTACCATCAATTTTTTTTTTACAGTTTTTAGATTTAATTAACATTAAACTTCTACTAATTTTTTTTAAATTTTTGTTTTCCTGTTATGTGATTATAACAAGATCTGAATAAAAACGACAGTTTATTTAATATATTACTCGGTTAATAGTTATAATTACTCGGTTATTTAATACATTACAAAAAAACCCTTTTTTTACTTTTGAAAATCTTCTAAACATTGCTTTTTTGATAGCAATGATAAAAACAAATTAAATAAAATATAAAAATCAATTTATATCATATAGTTTTCCTTGTATATCTATAATAGGACAGAAATTATCAGAAATTGAAGAGTCCAAAAGGATATATACATATAGAAAGAGAGAGAGAGATAATACAGGCAATATAAAATATAAGACCCAAACAGAGAATGAACGGAGTATTCGAGAAATGCACTCAATTTGTGTAATAAAATCATAAAACTAGCTTTCGTTACACACACACACACACATGTTACATATATATGTATATATATGTGTGTGTTTCTTCTGGTATTTCGTGAAAATAAGTTACAAGTATAGCTATAAGTTACATAGTATATAATTTACTAATGATCTTAATTTGATCGATAACTTTCAGCAAACTATTAAAAATGAATCAAAATCCTTATATTGTGTGTAATTTGCTAAATATCTTAAACTGCAACATTTTATTCAATCGATATTCATAGCCTCATAGAATAGTAATAAATTTAATCAAATAATCACCAAATTGAATCAAAATGCCAGACAATTATTAGTTTTCACAAGTTTAAGGGCACTTCCTTCTTCATTTTTAAACTGATTCAAACTGAAAATGACAGTTGGTGACTTTTACAAAATGAAAGCCATTCCGGTTACCACCACTATTCTCCAAGGAGAGAGATCAAGCGAAAGGAAAAATCATCCACTCAACCAACACTGTAACTGCACAGCAAATTGCTAAAGTTCAATTTATTTTACCATTTTAAATACACAAATGATTGTCAGAATATCAAGAAGACATTGAATTAATAATTATTTTCTTAAAACAGTTATAATTCTGATATCCCTAATTATGCTCTAAAAGATTCGAGAGTTATTTTTTGATACTATGTTAGAATTCTACTTGTGGCCCAAGGATAAAGTGATCTTATTAAAATAAAAAAGAAGAAAGTGTGGTTCAAATTAATGATGTGTCTAATGAGTTGTAATGGTGCCACGCACATGGTTAACTAGTATAATGAGTGGAAATTAGTTTTGGAAGCTGTTTGAACTTTTTTAATAGGGGGACATAATGTTTGAAAATCGATGATTAAAAGTGCTTTGTTGTAATTTGCCAGACAAAAGTTAGATGCGTGACAATTATCTCTGCGAAACTTTCTAAATGTTTAAAAATTTATTCTAGTATAGCACTCAATGTTCTTCGGCTAGCTCAAATTTCTTTTTACATTGAGAAAAAATTAAAAATTTCAATCATTGCAACAGGAAAAGCTGGATACTACACGATGTTGGGGTTCTTGTAAGAAGACCGAACCTCAACTAGCTAATATTTATTTACATAATGTCATTTAAGATTATCACAGGAACACAATTTGCCGCGATACATTTTTAAGCAAACGGCATTACGCCTTGACACATATTACGCAGTTAACGCGTTGCGCTTGACGCCTTTACGTCTTGACGATCAACTAATTAACAAACTGAATCAAAATGAAAGACAATTATTATTTTTCACAAGTTTACGGACGCTCGCTTCTCCATCTTCATTATTTGGCTCCGAAGAATTAAACTGAAAGTTGGTAGCTTTATTAAATGAATGCAATTTCGGTTACCACTATTCTCTAAGAAGAGAGATCACGAGAAAGGTAATCATCCACTCAACCATATCTGCATCAGAGCAACAAATTGCTAAAGTTCAATTTATTTTAACATTTTAAATGCACAAAATAATTGTAATAGTATCAAGAAGGGATAGAGTTATTATTTCCTTCCTTAAACAATCATAATTCTGTTATTACTAATTATACTCTAAAAGATTAGAGAGTTATTTTTCGATACTATGTTAGAAACTGACTTGAGGCCCAAGGGTAAAGTGATCTTATTAAAATAAAAAGAAGAAGGTGTGATTCTCATTAATGATGTGTCTTAAAAGTTGTAATGGTGCCACGCACATGGTTAACTAGTATAATGCGTGTAAATAGTTTTGGAAATGGTTTGCACTTTTTTAATGGTGAGACATAATGTTTGAAAATCGATGTTTAAAAGTGCTTTGTTGTAATTTGCCAGTCAAAAGTCAAATGCGTGACAAAACTTTCTAAATGATCAAAACTTTATTCTAGTATAGCACTCGATGTTCCACGGCTGGCAATTTATTTTTACATCGAGAGAAGATTAAGAAATACAATTATTTCAACAGGAACGCTGGATACTACATGATGACGCAGTTCTTGTAAGAAAAGACTGAATTTCAACTATATTTATTTACATAATGACATTTAAGGTGATCACAACGCACATTTATAATATAATTCACAGTTATTGATAATTTGCCCAATACATTTCCGACAAAAACAGTAACGCCTCGACACAGCAGCCAGACCACACCATGCCTGCAGGAAGCCAAAGTTCAGACTAAAAACTAATAGAGAAATCATGTGAGTTATTACATAGAGTATGACGTTTCACTACTTTGCGGTGAAACGAAATTTAGAATGATTTAATCCAGAAGTTCTCCTCACAAGGAAATAACTCTTGACACTATTACATGAAGCTGTGAGTTTCATATGAGGTAGCTATTGAGAAGATAAGCCGCAACAAGAACAGGTATAGAAATAAATTGCAGCATATTTTTAGTATTGCATTTATATTAATTCAACATGACATCATATTAATTTTATTAAATCTATATAAATAATAAAGCTTAAAAATTTTTACTAAAGTTTAATAAGTATAACTAACATATATGATATGGCGTTACCCGGTTACAGAAAATAAAGTATTTTTAGTTTGGGCAAATTTTATTAAAATATTTTTTAAATAATTCATCTTAAATAGTATAAATAACACTTAATTGTTTTTTTTAAATAAAGCAGATTCATATCCAAGATTTTTTTCCAATTTGTAAAATTAATTGATTAATCTAATTAACATTTGTTTTTAAGAATATAATAATGTTAATTTGGTAAGAAAATTGAAAACCTAAAACTGAATGTTTTGACCTTATTTTTTCACAATAACTAAACTAATAATGCATTCAATTTTTTATAGCTAGAGCCATCTTGTGGCGTGAAAAATGTGGAAATAATTAATTTTATTAAATTAAAAAAAAATCAAAAAAAAAAATTAAACATTTTGGAAAGAAATAAAAAACTCAGAGAAAAACTGAATTTCACAGTATTATAGCTTTTAAATTATACTTGGTAAACCCCCACACATACATATATATGGTTCATACGGTTTGAAAGATAAAAAAATATATATAAAAAACTTCTCGAACAATGGAAAACATTATAACTGTGAGATTTATTCTAATCATTTCGGGTTGAAAAGAATTGCAACAATTGAAAATTTAAAATGTCTGCTACCAATTACATGGGGGAAAAACACGTACTGGAGATCTTTACACAAGTGGACTACGAAACAAATATTTTACTTTCAGTTTAAATTGAGGGAAAAAAATCTAGTATTCTTTCTAAAAGCGCTTTTCTATTCATCAAGAAAAAAACTTCTCTTCAAAAGTTTTCTTTTTATCTTTATTTCACTACATTTTCCACCCTACCGATGAGCAGGTATTTCAAGATGAGCTTTGAGCATTACAAAGATTTGAGGACACTCCTCATGCATAAAACTAGATCTTTCCCCAAATCCTTTACCTTAATGAGGATAGTTAAATTCTTTCTGAAGAAGAAGACACAAAGCATTATCTTCTCGGGGAACGTTGGTAAAGAATGTAAAAGCAAAAGAATGGAAACTACAAGTTTTCCATTCTGTGGTATCTGAAATCCTTAAGAGACCTTAATTTTTTCTGGAAGGTAGAGAAAATCCTCAAATTTTGTGTGGGATTCATATATATGCAAATAAGTACCTGATATGAATATCAGTTTGAATGAAACAGCATTTCTTCTTCATTTGCATTCAGTTCTGGTGTGAAGATAAAAAGCAAAACTTCTGGATGATAAATTACATCACTTTGTCACAAGAGATTGTGGCAACAGTTATAAAAGAATAATAATGGTTTTATATTTATCAAAAGCACTTTATAACTTCATAGTATATCTTGATTAGAAAAATAATGTATGGCTAACTACAACAAATGCCACAATATTTGTAAAATATCTATATAAATGATGTAACATTATATTTTGATGTTAAATTAAACTGCAAGATTAGGGCATTAATTAAGCAGAACCACTTCCTCATCTTGCCTAGCTATCCTCGTCTGCTAATAAGAAGGAATAATTGCTTCAATGAAGCTAAATAAATAAATTCATAAGCAAATAAATAAACTCATGTTTGTGAAAATTGCATCGCCATGAAAGAATCGTCATAATTGAATGAAATTTAATACACAATTGAGTGATAGTGGTACAAATAAATGATTTAATGTTCAAAGCAAACAAACAATAACAAGAGATCGGAATCAGTATTTTGTGTAGCCACCACGCGCTGCAATAAGTGCTGCTGCACGACATGGCATGGAATCAAACAAATTTTGAATGTCTGCCTGAGGAAGAGCATTCCATATTGTTTGTATGCGCACACAAAGTTCGTCTGCAGAAGCAACAGGAAGAGGATCACGAGCGAGATGCCGACCAACGAAATCCCAAACATGTTCAATCGGCGACATATCCGGGGAATACGCAGGCCAATGAAGAAGTTGTACCTGCCGCGTTGCAAAGAAGTATTGAACTGTCCTAGCGTTATGAGGGCGGGCATTGTCCTGTTGAAATACAGCGCCTGGCAAGCTTTGAAGGAAGGGAACAGCTTGGGACTGTAGAACTTCACTGATGTACCGGTTGCTGTTCAGATCGCCCACAATTCTTAGCTATTGAGATCGTCCATGATATGCTATGGCACCCCAGACCATAACTCCGGGTGTTCGTCCACTGTGGCGTTCGATAATGCACTCCGGAAGATGGCGTTCACCGGCATAGCGTCTGACACGAATGCGGCCATCACGGTACCACAAATTAAAGCGTGATTCGTCAGAAAACATGACATGCTGCCAATCAGCATGGCAGTCTCTATGCTAAGAGGCCCATTGTAGCCGCAGGCGTTGATGGTTTAGCGTGAGAGGGATCCTGTATAAAGGAGTCCTTGCGCGCAGTCCACGCTGCAGCAGACGTCTAAGAATTGATGAAGCACACAATGAAACACCTGTAGATATTGACCACTGTGCTGCCAATTGTCTAGAGGAAGCTGTACGGTCCGTCAGCGCCATGCGGACCAGGTGTCTATCATCGCGAGCTGACGCCACATTTCGGGGTCCACTCCCGGATTTGCGAGTTGTCCGACACTCGTCCGTCCACTGCTTCCAAAGACGCATCACTGTGTTGCTGTTACGCTGCACACGAGCGGCTACTGTATGATAAGACAATCCAGCTTCACGAAGACCGATGATTCTCCCCCGTTCAAACTCTGTAAGTTGTTCAAATCTCGCTCTCTTTCGTCGAAGAGGCATAAGAAACAATTGAGCTAACGTTTACCACTAGCAGATATCCATACACGCCTCGCTACTGCCGTCTATTTATTCGGATCCATCCGCAGTTAAGAGGGCGCTGCTCAGCATACGCATGCGCTACGAATTTGAAATTCTAATCATTTGCATATCATGCGCTAATTTGCATTTCCTGAAATTTTCAGCTCACTCGCGTAAGTCCTTCATGGTGTTGCAATTTTCACAAACATGAGTATAAAAAAATTCATAAATGCCTACATGAATAATTTATTGCATGAAAATACATATCTTATTTTCATCCATATGATATATGTAATTATTATTTCTTGTATATTCATGTTACATGAATCACTCTTATTTACAATTAGGTTAATAAATATATGATTTCAAAATAATCTTATGTATAGAAATAATTGCTCTGATAAAATTGAGTAAATAATGTCATAAATGCCGTCATGAATTATTTAATGCTTGAAAATACATAATTTCTTTTCATCTATATGTTATATGTTATATATATACACACACATACACATATACACATAATTTATTTTTGATATTCATAACTTTTGAATCACTCTTATTTATAATTAAGTTAATAAATGTATGATTTCTGAACATGTACTAGCAGTATTTGTAAACCTCTGTTGAGAAATACTAGCTTCGATAAAATTGTGTAAATAAATTCATAAATGAATAAAAAAATTCATAAATACCCCCCTGAATTATTTAACGCTTGAAAATACATATCTTCTTTTCATCTATATGTTAAAGTTTTCGTCACAAAACGATGCCTTTGTTGTGAAGATTAAATATAATAAATTGTATAAACTGAATATACTTATTTTCAAGCTAAAAAAATAATCACATATTTGATTCAACAAGGAATATATTAAAAAAATGCTATAAAATTTAAGCAAAGGAAATAATATTTTATGAATACAATTTATTAAATATAAGCTTTGGACGGATATTCAAAGAAAACAAAAAATTGTTTTTGGGAAAATATTTATCGAAAGTAATATATTTTGTGTCTTGTCATAAAACATAAGCATCAATCCGAGAGACACTGTTGTTTTGCTTCAACTATTCTCAGGCATTTTCGTAAGACTTTCTGATATCGCCAAAACAATTTGTGTACTTTTTTGGTGTACATGATTTTTTTTTTTTGCATGACATCGTTGATAGTCAAAACTTTTCAGCAAATTTTCACAAGAATAACTTTTAAGTACCGATGACGCTCTCTGAATATTCAACGTTTTCATGTTGTTTTTTTGAAATTCTTCACCTTTACAAGAAAACTTATGGAAAACTTTTATGTTTATGGATCTTTTACGATCTTCTGGGTTAATGGATTGGCATCGATGATTATCCATAAAAGAAAAGCGCGGTTTCATAAATATGTACATATAAGACCAAGACTCCTTTATATTTCCGAATTCATAAACCAAGTAAAGTTTTGCAAACGAATCTGTTATCGTTTAAGGCAATTTTAAGGAATAACTTTATAGTGAAATTTCAATTTCATATCCCTTCTTAAAAAAGTATATTTATTGTGCATTTAGCTTTAACAGGTTAAAATAAGATTTGCCAACTTCTTTTAGCATTAAGAATTTTTATGTTTTTTTTTTTTCAGTTTCTCTATTTAATTAAATTAAACTTTAATTTAACTAATTTTTAATTTCCTTGTTCTATTATGTGATAATAACAGTATATGCGCGAAAAGACAGTTATATGAGGTTTTAGATTAGTTTTTTAATGCATTGCAAAAGGATACATTTTTATTTTTTAAATTTTTCTAAATGTTGCATTTTCAAATTATTGTAAACTTATTATTAAAAATAAATTAATATATGTAATATATTAATATAAAACGTTATTTAATTATGGCTTTTAAAATATTTTATTATCTTTGATAATAATGAAAAAAGTAATCTACGTAAAATATTAAATTAAATTTAGATCATATAATTTAACTTGCATATATATATACATAATAGGACAGAAATTATCATAAATAGAATAGCCCCAAAGGATATCTCTTGTATATATATATACAAGAGATTGGACACTGTATTCCAGAAATGCGCTCAATTTGTGTAACAAAGTCATAAAAGTAGCAAAGTAGATTTCTTTAAGCACACACACATACATATATATATTTCTTACTGTCATTACATAAAAAGATTTCATAAACAAAGAATACGATTTACTAAATCAATTTATGATCTCAATGTGATTGATAACTTTGACCAAACTATTAAAAATAAATCTTTGTTGTGTTTAATTTGCTAAATATCTTAAACTGCAATATTTTATTAAATCAATGTTCATAGACTCATAAAATAGTGATAAATTTAATCAACTAATTAAGAAATTGAATCTGACAAATATTATTTTTTACAAGTTTAAAGACACTTCCTTGTGCATCTTCATTATTTGGCTCAGAAGAATTAAACTGACAGTTGGTGGCTTTATTAAATGGGATGCCATTTCGGTTGCCAATATTCTCCAAGGAGAGAGATCACGCGAAAAAGAATTATCCACTCAACCTTCACTGTAACTGCGCAGAAAATTGCTAAAGTTCATTTTATTTTACCATTTCAAATACACAAAATGATTGTAATTATATCAAGAAGGCATATATATTAATAATTATTTTCTTAAAACAGTCTCGTCAGTAATTTTATTCTTACGTTAACAATTATTTTTTTACTTTTCAGTTTGATTAACTCTAAAAGTGTGTCTTTTAGTGTTTAAATTTTTTTTTTCCTTAACTAATAATTAATTCAATTTTTAAAGCCACCGTCCTCTTGTGGCGTGAAAATTTATGGTAATAAATATTTTTATTAAATTAAAAAAATAAAATTTCATAATTTTTTGGAAAATTGAATTTCACAGTATTACAGCTTTTAAATTATACTTGTAACACACACTTACATATATATATGGTTCATACGGTTTAAAAGAGGAACAAATATATAAAAACTTACCGAACAATGGAAAACTTCGTACCTACGAGATTTATTCTAATCATTTATGGTTGAAAGGAATTGCAACAATTGAAAATTTAAAATATCTGCTTCCAATAACATGGGAAAAAAACACGTACTGAAGATCTTTACACAAGTGGACTACGAAACAAATATTTTACTTTCAGTTTAAATTGAGGGAAAAAAAATCTAGTGTTCTTTCTAAAAGCGCTTTTCTATTCATCAAGAAAAAAAAAAATGTTCTTAAAAAGTTTTCTTTTTATCTTTATTTCACTACATTTTCCACCCTACCGATGCGCGGCTATTTCAAGATGAGCTTTGAGCATTACAAAGATTTGAGGACGTTCCTCATGCATAAAACTAGATCTTTCCCCAAATCCTTTACCTTAATGAGGATAGTTAAATTCTTTCTGAAGAAGACACAAGGCATTATCTTCTCGGGGAACGTTGGTAAAGAATGTAAAAACAAAAGAATGGAAAGTACAAGTTTCCATTCTGTGGTATCTGAAATCCTTAAGAGACCTTAATTTTTTTTCTGGAGGCAGAGAAAATCCTCAAATTTTGTGTGGTTTCATATATATGCAAAATAAGTACCTGATATGAATATCAGTTTAAATGAAACAGCATTTCTACTTCATTTGCATTCAGTTCTGGTGTAAAGATAAAAAGCAAAACTTCTGGATGATAAATTACATCACTTAGTCTCAAGAAATTGTTACAACAATTGTAAAAGAATTATAATGGTTTTATATTTATCAAAAGCATTTTATAGCTAGTAATGCTTTCTTATTACTTAATGCTTTCTAATCACAAAACGATGTCTTTATTGAGGAGATTAAAAATACAAAATTCTATAAAATGCATATATTATTTCCAAGCTAAAAAATAATAACACACTTATTTGATTCAATAATGAATAGAAAAAAATTTGCTATAAAATTTGAGCAAAGGAAAGAATATTTTATGAATGCAATCTATTAAATTTAAGCTTTGGACGGATATTCAAAGAAAACAAAAAGTTGTTTTTGAGAAAATATTTATCGAAAGTAGTATATTTTGTGTTTTGTCGTAAAACATAAACATCAATCCGCGAGACACTGTTGTTTTGCTTCAACTATTCTCAGGCATTTTCGTAAGACTTCCTGATATCGCCAAAACAATTTGTGTATTTTTTAGTGAACATGTTTTTTTTTTCTTGGCATCGTTGATAGTCAAAACTTTTCAGCAAATTTCCGCAAGAATAACTTTTAAGTACCGATGATGCCCTCTGAATATTCAACATTTTCCATGTTGTTTTTTGAAATTCTTCACCTTTACAAGAAAACTGACGGAAAACTTTTATGTTTATGGATCTTTTACGATCTTCCGGTTAATGGATTGGCATCGATGATTATCCATAAAAGAAAAGCGTGGTTTCATAAATATGTACATAGAAGACCAAGACTCCTTTATATTTCCGAATTCATAAATCAAGAAAAGATTTGCAAAGAATCTGTTATCCTTTACGAAAATTTTAAAGAATAACTTTATGGTGAAATTTCAATTTCATATCCCTTTTAGAAAAATTATATTTGTTGTGCATTTAGCTTTAACAGATTAAACCGAGATTTGCAAAACTTCTTTTACCATCAAGGATTTTTTGTACAGTTTTTAGATTTAATTAATATTACACTTTAACTAATTTTTTTAAAAATTTCTAGTCCTGTTATGTAATTATAACAAGATATGCATAAAACTACAGGTTTTTTAATACGTTATTCCTTTATTTGTTATAATTAGTCGGTTGTTAAATACATTACAACAGGATGAGTTTTTTTATTTTTGAAAATCTTCTAAGCATTGCATCTTCGATAATAATGATAAAAAACGGTATATAAAATATAAAATTCAATTTAGATTATATTGTTTTGTTTGTATATTTATAGATAATAGGATTGAAATTATCAGAAAATTACTAAGATTCTTTTATATTTCCAAAATTATAAACTAAGAGAAGGATTGCAAAGAATTTGTTACCTTTTAAGGTAATTTTAAAGGGCAGGTCATTTAATACATTACTCGGCTAGTAACTTTTTATTTAATACATAACAAACGGGTATATTTTTTTGTTTTTGAAAATCTTCTAAACATTGCATTTTTGATAATAATTATATAAAAAATCTACATAAAATATCAAATTCAATTTATATCATACAATTTTCCTTGTATATCTATACATAATAGGACAGAAATTATCAGAAATAGGAGATCTCAAAAGGATATATATATATAGATATATATATAGATAGATAGATAGAAGATGGACATATACATGCAATATAAAAAGTAAGACTAAACAGAGGATTGACTGGGTACTCCAGAAATGCACTCAATTTGTGCAATAAAGAATAAAGTCATAAACGTAGATGTCGCCACACACACAAACAAAATATATATATATATATATATATATAATATATTTCTTACAGTTATGACATGAAAAGAAGTTACAAGTATAGTTATAAGTTACATAGTATACAATTTACTAATGATCTCAATATGAATGATAACTTTGAGCAAACTATTAAAAATAAATCTTCATGTTGTGCTTAATTTGCTAAATATCGTAAACTGCAACATTTTGTTATAATTAATGTTCATAGACTCATAGAATAGTAATAAATAAAATCAACTTATTAACAAATTGAATCAAAATGTCAGACAATTTTTATTTTTTACTAATTTAAGGGCGCTTTCTTCTGCATCTTCATTATTTTGCTCAGAAGATTCAAACTAACATTTGTACTGAAACTGGCCGTTGGTAGCTTTTATTAAATTAACGCCATTTTGGTTACCGCTATTCCCTAAGGAGAGAGATGACGTGAAAAGGAATCATCCACTCAGCCATCACTGTAACTTCACATCAAATTGGTAAAGACCAACATATACTAGCATTTTAAATTCACAAAATAATTGCAAGAGTATCAAAAAGGCATGAAATTAATAATTTCTTTCTTAAAAATAATTATAATTTTGCTATCATTAATTATAGTCTAAAAGACTAGAAAGTTACTCGGTTGTTTAATACATTACAAAAGTTACCATACTATGTTAAAAATCTACTTGTGGCCCAAGGATAAAGTGATCTTATTAAAATAAAAAGAAAAAAGAGTGATTCCATTAATGATGTGCCTTATAAGTTGTAATGGTGCCACGCACATGGTTAACTAGTATAATGCGTGTAAATCAGTTTTGAAAATAGTTTGAAGTTTTTTGATAGTGGAACATAATGTTTGAAAATCGATGGGTTAAAGTGCTTTGTTGTAAAGTGCCAGACAAAAGTTAGATGCGTGACAATTATCTCTATAAAACTTTCTAAATGATTAAAACTTTATTCTAATATAGCACTCAATGTTCCACGGCTAGCTCAAATTTCTTTTCACGTAGAGAAAAGATTAAAAGTTTCAATTATTTCAACAAAACCCCTGGATATTATATGATGATGCAGTTCTAGTAAGAAGAAGACGGAAGTTCAACTAACTAATATTTATTTACATAATGACATTTAAGACGAACACACAATTCTAATATAAATCAGAGCTATTAACAATTTGACGCGATACAATTTACGGACAAAAACAGTTGCACCTCCACAGCAGCTAGACCACACCATGAAGCCAAAGTTCAGACTGAAAACTAAAACGATTCTGATGGTATGGAGAAATCACGTGAGCTATTACGTAGAGTATGACGTGTCACTGCTTTGCGGTAAAACGAAATTTAGGATGATTTAAGTCAGGGGTTCTCCTGTTTCTTAAACAGCTCATTACAGTATTACATATGAAACTGTGAGTTTGATTTGATGTAGCTATTGAGAAGGCAAGCCGCAACAAGAACAGACAATAGAAATAATTTGTAGTATGTATCTTTAGTATTGTATCCAATATTAATTCAACATTACATCATATGACTTTTATTAAAGCCTAATAAATAATAAGGCGTAAGAATGAATACTAAAACTTTATAATTATGACTAGCAGTTATGATATGGCATTTCCCAGTTACAGAAAATAAAGTATTTTTAGTTTGAGGAAATTTTATTTAAAAAAAAAAAAATTTGTATAGTTCACCTTAAACAGAAAAAAAAAACCCTTAATTTTTTGTTAAAAAAGCAAAAATTTCATAGCCAAGATTTTTTTTTCCACCTGTTAACATTTATTTTTAAGAGTATAATAGTATTAGATTGAAAAGTAAATTGAAAACTAAAATTGAATCTTTTGACCTTATTTTTTCACAATAACTTAACTAATAATGCAATCAGTTTTTTATAGGTAGCACCATCTTGTGGCGTGAAACACTTGGTAAAACATTTTTTTATAAAATTAAAAAACATATTCATAAAAAAATTCATAATTTTTGGAAAAATAAAAAACGAGAAAAAAACTCAATTTCACAGTATTATAGCTTTTAAATTATACTTGGAACACACACACACATACATATATATGATTCATACGGTTTAAAACAGGAAAAAATATATAAAAAAACTTTACGAACAAAGAAAATATTTGTACCTGGGAGATTTATTCTAATCATTTATGGTTGAAAAGATTTGCAACAATTGAAAATTTAAAATATCTGCTTCCAATTAACATGGGAAAAAACACGTACTGAAGATCTTTACACAAGTGGACTACGAAACAAATATTTTACTTTCAGTTTAAATTGAAGGAAAAAAATCTAGTGTTCTTTCTAAAAGCTCTTTTCTATTCATCCAAGAAAAAAGAAAAACTGTTCTTAAAAAGTTTTCTTTTATCTTTACTTCACTACATTTTCCACCCTACCGATGCGTGGCTATTTCAAGATGTGCTTTCAGCATTGCAAAGATTTGAAAATCCTTCCCCAAATCCTTTACCATAATGAGGATAGTTAAATTCTTTCTGAAGAAGACACAAAGCATTATCTTCTCGGGGAACGCTGGTAAAAGCAAAGAATGGAAGCTACAAGTTTCCATTCTGTGGTATCTGAAATCCTTAAGGGACATTAATTTTTTTTTCTCGGTGGCAGAGAAAATCCTCAACTTTTGTGTGGGATTCATATATATGCAAAATAAGTACCTGATATGAATATCAGTTTTGAATGACACAGCATTTCTACTTCATTCGCTTTCAGTTCTGGCGTAGAGATAAAATGTAAAACTTCTGGATGATAAATTACATCACAATATGTACATATAAGAGCAAGAGTCTTTTATATTGTCGAATTCATAAACCAAGAAAAGGTATGCAACGAATCTGTCATCCTCTAAGGTAATTTTAAAGAATAACTTTATGGTGAAATTTCAATTTCAAATCTCTATTAGGAAAAGAATATTTATTGTGCATTTAGTTTTAACAGATTAAACTAATATTTGCCAAATTTCTTTTACAGTCATTCTGTTTAATTAACATTAAAGTTTAATTTAACTAATTTGTAATTTTCTTTGTCCTGTTATGTGACTATAATAGGATATACATAAAAAGACTTATTTAATACATTTTTCGATTAATAGTTATAATTACACGGTTATTTAATACATTATAAAAGGATATGTTTTTTTATTTTTTGAAAATC